>JAKWIY010003056.1:40494445-40736665 GCA_027704805.1 Solanum corneliomulleri
ATCTGTTGAGAGATTCTATGGAGAAGGTGAAAGCTATTCAAGAAAAGCTTTTGGTGGCTCAAAGTAGACAAAAGGAGTATGCAGACCGGAAGGTTAGAGACTTGGAGTTCATGGAAGGTGAACAAGTCTTGTTGAAGGTTTCACCCATGAAAGGGGTGATGCGGTTCGGAAAAAGGGGTAAGTTAAGTCCAAGGTATATTGGACCATTTGAAGTGCTTAAGAGAATAGGGGAGGTGGCTTATGAATTAGCCTTGCCCCCAGGGCTGTCCGGAGTGCATCCGTGTTTCATGTATCCATGTTGAAGAGATACCACGGAGATGGAAACTACATTATCCGTTGGGATTCAGTTTTGTTGGATGAGAACTTGACTTATGAAGAGGAACCGATTGCTATATTAGATAGAGAAGTTCGCAAGCTGAGGTCGAGAGAGATTGCATCCATCAAAGTGCAATGGAAGAATCGACCGGTTGAAGAGGCTACTTGGAGAAGGAGGCAATATGCAAGAAAAATACCCACATCTGTTTACCAATTCAGGTACTCCTTTTCGCCATTTTTTTTCTTCTTTTTGATCGTTCGGGGACGAACGATGGGAAATTGGTATCTATTGTAACGACCTTTTTAGTCGTTTGAGCACAGAGTTCATTTCTGGGAAAAACTGGCTGGAACGACGAGTGTCACGATGGACCGTCGTGGTCACGACGGCCCGTCGAGGAGGTGTCGTTCCAGGACACTTAGAATTCTTCAAATTGGATATTAAAAATCGACTCTCTGTAAATTGTGACGGACCTGCAGGATGTGCCGTCACATACACGACGAACCGTCGTGAGTTTCCGTTGCAAAACACTTCAACTTTTGAGAATTTGGTGCAAGAAACGAGTTTCTGACCGTCATGACGGAGGTGCAGGACGGACTGTCACAGGGGTGACGGGCCGTCACAGTTCCCCTGAAATATGGGGAGGATGCGACGACCATCGTGACGGACCGTCGCAAGCACGACGGCCCGTCACAGGTTGCGCAAATCCCAGGCAGTTTAGGATTTCTCCACACGTTTTAAGGGTCGTTTTGGACTATTCTTTCCTTAATTATAAAGATTGAGGGTTAATATTAATAAGTCTAATTACTTGGGGGTTAAAAGAGGTAACCTTAAGTTAATTAGTGGGCTCTATTGTCCTCTTTTAGTCTTAATTATATGATAATTAGGGTAAAGGAAAGAGGGTTTGAATAAAACAAAACAGAAAGAACCAAGAGAAAGAGAGGAATCGATCGAGAGGCTGAGGAGAAAACAAAGCTTTGGAATTCTTGCTTGATCACTAGTCTTCGGTGGAGGTAGGTTATGGTTTATATTACGATAATCGTAGTGAACTCTTTAATAGTGAATATTATGTGTTGATAGTATTGTAAACCCTGCTATGTGCTTAAATTGTATGCTTGCATGATTATGATTACGAAATTGTGATGAATTAACAAAGCATGATGAAGCTATTGAATCTCAAATCTTGAAAGAACCCTAATTCGCTTGATATATTATATAATAAGATTGATGATGCCTTAGTATGAAAGAAGGCTTGATAAATTATATAATGATAATAAGGATGCCTTAGTGCAAAAGAAGGCTTGATGAATTAGGGGATCGGGTGCCACGTTCCGGTACCAGGATAGAATGAATATGAGGATCGGAGTGTCACGTTCCGACACCAGGATAGAATATGGATCGGGTGCCACGTTCCGGTACCAGGATAGAATGAATATGAGGATCGGAGTGTCACGTTCCGACACCAGGATAGAATATGAGGATCGGAGTGTCACGTTCCGACACCAGGATAGAATATGGATCGGGTGCCACGTTCCGGTACCAGGATAGTATATGAGGATCGGAGTGCCACGTTCCGGCACCAGGATAGAATTAGAGGAGCGGAGTGTCACGTACCGACCAAAGAGAAGAAAGATAATGAATCTTGAAAGATAATGAATATACTCAATCTAATGAACTTAATTCCCAAATGAGTATGGTATTGAGGCTTGAGTCCTCATGTGTGAACTTGACGGTAATTGTTAATGATAAAGTAATTGCTGTTGCTACATGTTGAGTATTGTAGTTGATTTACATTATTATTGATATATATTGTTCCCTATTTTGAGTTAGCCGATGATATCTACTCAGTACGTGTGGTTGTACTGACCCCCTACTTTTATGTTTTCCTCTTTGTTATTTGTGTTATGCAGCAAACGTTCCGTCAACTTCAACACAACAGTAACTCGGGCCAAATTTCGTCATACCGGATCTCAGGGTGAGCTAACGCTTCTAGCTTGGACTGGATCTTCTTCTATAAGTCTTGATGCCTTGACTTCCGGCATGGACTAGTTTCTTATGTATTTTTTTAGCTTCTTAGACATTCTTAGATAGTTTAGTTAGTAAATTGATCATAGATGTTCTTGTGATGATGACTTCCAGATTTTGGGGATAATAATAATAGTTTGAGTTGTTTATTTAATGAATTTAAGTCTTCCGCATTTCTTTTGTTGATATTGTATTAAAATGTTAAGGTTTAGATTGGTTGGTTCGCTCACATAGGAGGGTAAATGTGGGTGCCAGTCGCATCCCCGATTTGGGTCGTGACATGGAATTTTCTAATGAAGAAAATCAAACGAAATGTAAAAATATAATATGAAAAGATTGTTGGAGTGGTTGAATGAAATATTTGATTAAGACCCTATCTTCTAGGCTCTTCTAGAGATTCGAAGGGATGAAAAGTTGACCTGAATTTTCGTTCTTATAAATTGTTAGAAATATAGAAATTTATTGAGGTAAAACCTAGGTAGTGTTTATTATAGTTAGGATTGAAGAAATGATTGAGGAAAAAAGGATGTGGAAAGAAGAGAATTTTTTATTTTGCAAAAAAAATAATAATTATTAAATGGTGAAATACAAGTGTCAAGTGTTTGTATTTCACCACAAGACACATGCCTTATAATGACGTTTTAGGGAGGAAATAAATTTACTTTAAAATAGCCAAGGAGAGTAACAGAATCTTTAGTGAAATATAAATGTGTAGTTGAAAATTTGGTAATAAGTTGGGGGATTATTTGATCATTTTCTCTAACCTTCAATATTTGTTTTTTTATTCGCTTCTACTATATGATGATTATCATTAGAATGAGGATGTCTCATTTTTGCTGAATTAATCATAAGGCATTAGGTCTAAGTTAAGTAGCAAAATCATATAGGAAGGGAGGGGCACTTGTCATAACTGCTGGTGCTTAATAAATTAGAGTATCTTAATTGAGATTGTAGAAATTCTTTACCTACTGTGGAATAGGGATGTTTCAAAGCTATTCTCTTGAACACTTCAGTCCACTTGGGCCTTGCAAAATGTGTCCTCACCTGCAGAAGAATTAGTTTCAATGTCAGTAGAATTAAAAATATTTCACTTTGAGAAGGTTTATGTGATGGATCATACCTTAGTGCCAGATAAGATGTCAACACCATGTTTTGCATGATTAAGTGCCTGGAGCATGGTGATGAGCGTTGATCTGGCATCACCTTCTTCATATACACTAGTTAGATAATTATGCATCTCTATCTGACCCTGTTCCATCACCAGAATACAGGAACATAACTGAGTTGAGTGGCAATATTATTAAAACAGAAATCGACCAACTTAGAATTCAAATTAAGGACATGTAGCGAGAAGTATGTGTACACTACTTTGTGATCCATCTCTGCAACTTCATTCATCACTCCTTTGAACCACTCTAAGGATCCAGGTTCTCTGGTAACCCAATAAAAATGTGCACTTTTTGCCCTTTGTGATTTCTTTTTTACACTTGATGCTGAGCTTGAAGAACCAAAACTTGTCCAGCTATCATCTGATGCGCTGGTCTCAGTAATCGAATCCTGATACAGAATTATGCATGTGCCGAAAAATATTTACTTGGAGCATAATTACAACGTTGTTGCTTTAAAGTTATGATGAAGTAAGATTTTACCACATTTTCATCTGCTCTTGTATTGTTCAGTAGATCCTTTAGGATACTTATAAAAGGTGTAGCTCCAATACCAAGTCCTACAAGAAGTAAGACATCATAATTTTGATAGTCCTGTGCTGGAGCTCCATATGGTCCATCAACTAGCAATCGAGGTAAACTGCATGGTCGATAGCATATTTAGAGCTTGTAAAGGAAATCACAATGTAGGTTTGATCACTGGACAGAAATAGTAAAGTTACCCTCTTTGATCAACATTTTCTTGTTCTTCAAACGTTGCTCGACCAACTAAACATGCTGGAATCTCTGTGAATACCCTCTTAAGTTCTTTTGTCCAGTCACCTACGATCCGGATATAAACACTGAGGTAGTCATCTCCTGGTGCTGATGTTATAGAAAATGGATGCCTGGAGAAATATTGAAATATATGTTCAATGCCTGTTGGGAACATAATCGGCTTGTATGTGAAATAACAATTCCTACCATTCAAATGAGGATATTGTTGGGCACTGCAGGAATATATACTGCCCGCTCTTGTATTTGAAGCCAGCTGGTTTTGACATGATCAAGCTCAAGACATCTCCTGGAAGTACAGAAACCTGTAAGGTCCAAAAATTAATTCTTTATTCGTTTCCCCCTATCTTGTTCTTGATCTTCCTCTCCTTATATTCTTAAGTGGTTTTACAGTTCCATTTTAGGAGATAGTTTCTTCTACTGTACCAAGAATATAAGTGTAATTGATGAAAATGCCATCTATTTAGCCACATGTATCAGTTTCATGCCCTTACATACCTTCAAGATCTTAACTGCATAGTCTTCTGATCGCCATGTTCTCAAAGTCCTCTCTGCAATGTACAGGATTAACGGAATGGAGATATACATCCACGTCTGCAATAGTTATTAGTGATACATTGTTAGCATATATTCTTGGATAAATGTTTTTTCAATTTAATGCTTGGTTTTTTTGTACTAATTATATTCATAGTCCTTACCGTCTTCTGATACCATTTGTGGACAAAGAACAAGAACGTTCCGTGTAGTAGCAGCAATATATAGACAAATGCCAAAAGGTGATGAGAATACCAAAATGCATTAAATCCTGTTAATCGGTTCAGAGGGGTCGGCAACTTGGGTACGCTCCTCCTGAAGCGTCGTGTTGCCAGTATAAAGGCTATAGTCATCAAAATTACCATAGAAATACCGGTGATGCCCTCAACACCAGTCAAAAGACTTATGTAGCTTGGCTTCAACTTGTCAAAATCAGAAGCTATGAGTGCAAATTTTTCTGGCGATGAGTTAACCAAATGGGGAAAATCACACGCTAAATGGTTGGCTGCATGAAGTATTATGGCAACAGCTATGGCATGTGCAATAATCTGCAAGTCGATGCGTAGTTAAGGAATACATGATACTAGTGATAAATTGAGGTATGGAGTGTTTACCTTATGAAAATTGATGTTGTCATCAAATGGAATAAGTATCCTGGCTCTTGTTGAACGTAACCTAGTTAACATGTTTCGACAAACTGGTAGAAGGATTAGTGCCATGTTAAACTTTAGTGTCTCAGCAGCTCCTTTAGCTGTAGCCAAACAGTAACCCATTACTTGAAATGCTTCCATTTTCCTATACTGCATGAATTTCCAGATGAAAAGTCCAATCATAGCAAGCAACCACAGCAAGATAATAGAGCCTCTATGCCAGTTTTCTAAGACAAGGCATTTGACGGTACGACTTGCTTTCTTTACTATGTTGTTGGCATTGCTGGTTCCTATGTTTGGACTCCAGTCGACAGTGGTTGTGCTTAAAGGCGTACTGTGGCTCATGTAATTGTCCCTTTGTAGAAGAAGTGTTTCCAACTGCCATATCTGAAGGAAAAGGAACATATTAGTGTTGCTAGTTTTGAACACACTTAGCAAGACAGAGGAACATACCTCAATGTAACCAACATTTTCTGGATCTAATTCCTCCATTATCAAACAAGCATACTCTCCTGCATTTTCCTTCAATTTGGATAGCTTATTTGCTGAAGCACTCACCATTATCAACTGGTCAACGAACAAAAACATCTAAAATTAGCATTTTTAAAGTTACCTACCATCTTTATCAAGTTCACTTTTTTTGGTTTGTGAGTTGATATTGGAGCTCCGACTAAATTCGAATTGTATGTTGTGACGTTACCAACAAGATTTTCTCCATATTCATTGCTTATACCTGACATCCGTGGTTAAAGGATGAACAGTCTCACCATTGCATCAAAATCCATTTGGGTCTTTGTAAGTACTTAGACCATCTCCAACCCACCTCTATTTTACTCTCAATTCTCTATATTTTGGAGAGTAAAATAGAGAATGAACACTCCAAAACACTTCCAAATCTCCCTCTATTCCATTTATAGAGAGTTGAATAGAAGTTCTCTAAATTTGGAGAACTACTATTCTAACTCTATATTTCATTTTTTCATTATTTTATTATTATTTTTATTACTTTCTAATTAACATATTATTTTACATATAATTCCATTAATTAAAAATATAATATTCAATAATTCTTTTTTAAAAATAATATAATATTTTAAAAAATATTTTTAAATATATAATACTTTAATATCAAATTAATAGTTTTTTTAAAAAAAAATTCATCAATAGTAAAATTTTATTTTATTATTAATTTTGATTATGAAGAATACACAAAATTAAAATTGCATAATGAAAAATTTAATTTAAAAATACAATACATGATATGATAATTTAAATACAAGATAACAATACAATACATAATATAATAATTTAAATACTAATAACCATACAATATAATGAAAACATAATAATTTATATACAAGATAAAATACAATATATAACACAATAATCAACTGATCACAATAATAATGTAGTACTCCGGTAGGTCGTTTCCAAATCTAACACTATTCGCAAAAAAAATTAGGGTACGATTCCGACAATTGTTGCGATTGTAGTTCTGACTGCGATTGTGATTATCCATTTCTTTTTTCAAGTATTCGTTGTTTGTTCTCGTTACTGGTAATCACAAATATTGGGATCACTAATAGTTTCTAAAATTTTCATTTAAAATTTAGTTTCGTCTCTAAATTTCTTGGCTTTGATATATTTATCTAACCTTTCCGCGTCCTGTTGTTTGGATGTAGCAGACTTATCTTCCCAAGTAGGATGATATTCTCATAGATATCTCAAAGTTATTTTAGATAAATAAAATTATATGTAGATATTAGTCGATTAAAACCAATACGCACATAATTTATACACCAATCCAATACATGCATCTCACGTGTTTGAATTTAAAATTCATTTTACGCAATTTTAATTAATTGAGGATGAACGTGATCTCAATGCACCAATTTAAGATGTAGCAGATGCTCAAACTCCAACTATAGAAATAGTGGTATACGCAAATTTCTGATTTGAACAATTCTAAGGTAGACATAAAAAAATTATGGACAAAAAATATTTATTTTGAACTTCGTAATGCATTAATAGAGTATTTATGAGAGCAACATAATGATTTTTAAATAGAGTGTTTAAGTAATTGTATGTCACTTTTAGTTGAATTTGTCTCCTAATTTATGTATTATATTATATTTCCTTGCAAGTTATTCTATTTAAAAATTTGAAATAAAATATAATTTTATATCATATTAAAAATGATATAAAATAATTATTTGAAAAAAAAATAAAAATAAAGGATTTATATTAGGGAAAAAGGGTCAAAAATACCCCTCAACTTAGGCTTATTGTTTGAATTTACCCTCGCTGTTAAAATGAGGTTAAATTTACCTCTCGCGTTACCAATTTCACCAAAATTACGCCTCATTAGACGGAATCTCCAAAATTGACCTAAATTACCCGATTTTAAGAAAAACCCATATTCCCTTTTTTTAACCCAATGCCCGACCCAATAACCCGGTTAACCCAATGCCCTATTACCTCCTTTACCCATTTACCCATTATCTCTCTTTATATCCTGCAGAAGTCAAGTCTATTAACCTCCGTCATTGTTCTTCAAGTATCTTTCATTCATTTCTCTAAAAAAAGTTAATCTTCTTATATTTATTCTCCTTCGGGATAATATACTTTTGGATCTACTCAATCACAAAGTTATTAATCAAGGGATGTTCCTTAATAGTCACATTCCAATCCATCTACTCTAGGTGTTTTAATTTGCCTAAAGGGCAATATGAGCAGAGTATAAAGGCTTAATCGCCTCTTCTTCCAAGAACTTCTTGTACTCCAATTTGGGAATATTTCCTTTTTCTAACTAATTTTTGTTCTTTTCCATCTCTTGTACAATCAATTTAATTTTATCTTGCAAACTCTCCATCTTACCAACCACTTCATCAATGTGAGAACTCAGTGCCTTTATATCAAAACTATCATAAATATCCTTCACACCATAAAAATAGCGACATATATCCTCATCATGTAAGAAAAATCCAGCAGAATAAAACCTAAACAAACTCGAAAGACTGTTAGACTTAGGTTATGAATAAACTATCGATTGATTCTTTTAGATGTGAATGAAAGACATTGTTCTTGGACTTGGTTTCTGAAAGAGAAAAAGAGAAATAATGGGTAATGGAAATTTGGGTGAATGGGTAATAGGACATTGGGTTAACCGGGTTAAAAATAGGGAATATTATTTTATTTTTTTTAAAAATAGGGTAATTTGAATCAATATAGGCTAATTTTGATGATTCCATCTAATAGGGTAATTTTGGTGAAATTGGTAATGGGAGGGTTAAAATTAACTTCATTTTAACGACGAGGGTAAAGACAAACAACAAAACTAAAGTTGAGGGGTATTTTTAATCTTTTTCCCTTTATATTATGAAATAAGAGAATAAGAATGAAATAGAAATAATAATATAATTTTGAGAAAGAGAGAAAAATATTTTTTTTTTGAGGGTAAAATAGAAAATTGAGTTGGAATTGATTATCTGAAAAATTGAGATCTTGATATTTATATTTGAAGAGTAAAATAGAGGATTGAGTTGAAAATACCCTTACTCTATCCAGTAATAGTACTAACTTGATTGTAGAGGCTTTTTTTTACTTTAAAGCTAAATCTTTGGATAAAAACTACTAAATTGTTTCTGAAATACTATTAGCTGTTCAGACTTTTCAAACTTTCACAATAATTAGAAGATTGAAGAACAAGTTGTTTTTTTCAAAAGAAAATATATATTTAAGTTGCCCCCATTCTAGACGGGAATTAGTCAATTTGAGCAAAACTGAACCACTCTTTTTTGTTTTTTTGTTTACTTAGTTCACCGTATTTGTTTTGATTGAGAAAGTTGAACCAAGGATAATCTTACCTCTTGTACTTCTTCTTTTGTGATTTTTCCATCTCCATTGCTATCAGCCCTATGATAAGAAAAAGTATGCATATTTACATTTTACATCCTCATCAATTGAAAATTAAATACTCCACCATCTCAATATAGATTTACTTCATTTTGTTGTATGAGATCTAAAATTATTTTTTTAAGTTAAACTAATTAGATTAACTCATAGTTAAAGCTAGAATTTATTAAATCTATGTGAAAAATTACTAGGGATTTCAATTTTTTTATGTCAATATGATAAAAATACATTTAGTAATATCAC
Source organism: Solanum corneliomulleri (assembly GCA_027704805.1). Classification (NCBI taxonomy): domain Eukaryota; kingdom Viridiplantae; phylum Streptophyta; class Magnoliopsida; order Solanales; family Solanaceae; genus Solanum; species Solanum corneliomulleri. The sequence goes on from JAKWIY010003056.1 coordinate 40,504,066, forward strand.
TATAATTCAAATTTTGAAAATCAGAGAGTGTCACCTGATAAATAGTCACAATGAATAGTGACAAACTCAGGTAAGTGTCTAAATGAAGTATTATATATATATATATATATATATATTATATTATATATATATATATATATATTATATATATATATATATATCTATATATATATATCTATATATATATATGATCTTTAAGTATAATCATTTTGCACCAAATTAGTTAGTAATAGGTAAACGTGTATATAAGTCTGACTTATAACATGAAAAACACAATAGTAATTAATATTGGGAGGGACAAGGAAGCAACAAACAAGTAAGCGTGTAATTCAAGTTAAATTTGTAACATGAAAGATACAGAGGAACAGAGAAAAAAGTGTTATCTATGTAATTGAACAAAATGTCCTAAGTTTGCAATTTGGGCCAAAGATACTCTTGGCCGCAATAATTTGGTCTAAAAAGTCCTAATCATCAATAGTTTAATTTAACAAAGGGAAATTTTCAAAACAGAATATATTTGACATTTAATAGGATCCCATAGCAAACTTTCATATTTAGTAAAAAATAACAATTTTTAATTTTGTTATGATTGATTTATGTATTTTTTTAAATTTTAATTTAACATAATATAATAAGAAATGACAAACTAGAAAAAATCAAGGAACGATATTTCAAATTATATTAAGTTGCTAAAAAAATTTATTACTTTTTACAAAAGATTATAACACCTTAAAATAGGTGATCTCTTCCTTCTTCATAAAGGGCATTATTTTCATTGGCTTTCAAAATTAGTTATTGTTATGAAAACCTTAGAGTTTTATCTATAAATTTATTATTTTTGAAATTACAAATTGAACATCTTTTTCTCATAGTGTATTTATTTTATTTACCATATTTGTATCCTTCTTAAACTGTATCATTCCAATATGTATGTCTTGTATTTGTATTCATTCTGGTTTCATGTTGTAGTTCATATGTTATTTGATATACTTTTCTCACAATGTGTTTACTTTATTTACCGAATTTTGTGTCGTTTCTTTAAATCGTATTCATTCCAATATGTATGTCATTTCTATTAGTTATATTCATTCTAGCTTCATGTTGTATTTTGTATAATTAAATTGTATTTCTTTATTAGTTCGTATTTATTCCAATAGGCATGTCAAATGATTTTGTAGTTATTTAAGAAACATATTTGTATTCATTTATTTTTTATGGTAATATTTTATTTTTCTCTTTAAAATTATGTTTCCTCTCCTAAGTTGTATTCATTCTAATAGATATATATTTGTATTTGTATTATTCTAGTTTTATATTGTATTTTGTATTATGTATAAATGTATTCAACATAATATTAAAAAAATGTATTCAAAATATTAAAATGTACTAACATTAAACAAAATAATCATATATATGAAATTCTAGAATCTACAAATCTGAAAAATTAAAAGAGAATCACAAAAAAAAATTTGAAAAATTATAAATATATGATGAATATTTTAAAAAATTCAAATGAAAATTAAAAAAATTTGACAAAAATACGTAATGTGTATAATCGGTGCTTTAAACATCAAATCAAAAACAAATTTCGAATGATGGAAATTACCTTGCCAATTAAGAAACTGCTTGATTAATAAATAATTTTAGTTAACAATAAAGAATTTATTGGTGAGCAAACAATTTAGCACCTTGAAGGAATCTAAACTTGAAAGCTGAGACTGAGAAATGGTGAGGAAACATGAAATGTGAGGAAGAAAGTTGACTAATAACAAAAAAAAGTAAAATGTATTTTTTTTTTCAATTTATAACGGTATCGTGTGTAATTTTGTCCAATAATGACTCTTTTCATAAATAAAATTAATTTTAATTACTAAAATATTATTTTATAAAAATTTGTCATTTCTGCCAATTTAAATAAATATTTTAAATTGTTGCCATTTTGAATAATTATGTTAATAATTGTGACTTAATTGCTAATTTATCCAAAAATGCCTAGCCATCAATAATTTGGTCAAAAGAAGTCTTAATGGATCAAAAATGTTTTTTTCCTAAAATACTTAAGTATTTTATTTTATTTCATTTCAAACACCTCCTTTTTTAATAATATTTTATTACTATTATCAAACATTATCCTATTTTGATTCGGAAAAGAATTAAGAAATACTATATTTTTTATTTTATTAGATTTTCTCATCGTTATCAAAATGAAATTAATAATGGAGTTACCGTGATATTACATATATAATTAACTAAAACTGGAAATGTAGTTATTATATTTTAATTGCTAAAATGAGATTGAAAAGAAAAAGATTATTTATTAGTTAAAGTGATTTTAGTAGGTGTTTTTTTTTTAATAACTGTATTCTTATTAGCAACCAAATGTGTTTAAATTCTACCAAAAAAATGTGTTTAAAAAAAGAAATAATATAATTATTAAGAGTCGCTTCTAACCTATTAAGTAATTATATGGATATTTCAAAATCAAATTATTGACTATAGAAATATATTCCAACTTATTGTTATCGAGTCTATACATCAAGCCAATATATGCATATCATGTTTATAATTTATTTTACTTAATCATAATTAATTAGCATGTATTTTATTTTATTAAATCACGTAATAATAAAAATTAAATTAATTTAATATACATATTCCATACGAATAAGTTTTTTCCCAATTTTAGACCAAACTATTAACTAGTTAATAATTTTTTTTATAGCTACATTAATATACTTTTGGGGTTCTTATTTTTCCATTTTTATAGCAAGTATTTTTGGATGAATGAATAGATAGTTAGTGGGGGTAAGATTTTAGGCAAATCCGCCACGTCTTCCCAATAGAGAAGATGGTGAGTCATTGTCAGTGTGTGTATAATAGAGGTAAATTTAGAATTCAATGTACAAAGAAGTGAATCCAATTTTATTTAACAAAACAAAAGAAGACATAAAGCTTTCGTGTTAGCAGCATGAAGAAGTAGAAGACAACGGAAGCATAAAAAATATAATTACGAGATTAGTAAAATCAATTATCTCTAAAAATTTTCACTAACATTTTAATCACTAAATTAAATATTCAATATTTACTAAATTAAAATTTGACCTGTAATTTTTGAACCAAAGGTGTAGTATGGTGAAGGTGGGTACGAAAAAAGCATAGAAGAGAGAGAGACACATACATGTCAAAGAAAATCTCTAGTCTGGCGTGAAAACTTTGGTCAGAAATTTGCAACCAAAATTCGTGAAACTCTGATTTGTTTATCCTTGCCATCTTTTGTCTCCTTCTTCTCACTAATGCATCAAAAACTCCCACCGCAAACTCTTTTGAATCCCCCATTCCTACACCATATGATCACGTGTAATTAAAAAACTAATATCACGATTATAAAACTTATACTATTTCATTTAACGAAGTGGTTGAAAAGAAGGCTAGGCGCCAGTTGAAACTACTGTACCAATACATTCACCGAAATCTTCTCTTCTGAGCAAACCATTCTTGGCCAAGGCATTGAACCGACTCTCAACTTTTCCCCAAATATCATTATTATTACTATCACATTCTCCACTCGTTTTACTTATGAATCTCAATCCTCCAAGAGCTCTCTCAGCGCTCGATTTATTCCTCACCGCTTTCAATATCATCTCCTTTTCCGGTGGTGATCTTAACCAATACGGTGGAGAATTTTCTTCTTCAATTTGGATTTTGTGATCTACGCTACACAAAACAAAGGAATTCTTATCCAGCTGTAGCGTCACCTCAACCAAATCTCTCTCATAATTGTTAGTATGCTGTAAATTATTCTGAAAAAAAATAGGCAACATTGCACCACCAACATGCTCCGACGTTTCTGCCTCTGGTAAATCAAAGCGCCGACTGTAATTCGAGCTGCTCCTGGGAGATGACCTAAAAAGTGACATTAGCTGCATTTTTTTAAAAAAAATTAATAAAAATCCTCCTCTCTCTGTTCTAAAATAACTGATATCTGATTAATATGATTTCTGGTTTTGCTCTTTCATTCCTCAAGAGAGAGAAATTCTTTTTAGAAAGAGCAAGTGGAGTGGGTTTGTATTTTGTAGAGTTTCTGGAAGAATGTATATTAGCAGCCTTGTGTTTTCGTAACAGCTAGCATCACTGACTCTTTTAGTATATCATAATTTATTTTTCCTTTCTCACCTAGTCTCTCTTTTCTTAGTACTAAAATCGAATCGTGCGTTGTACGACTAATTTAAAATTGCATTTTCAAATTGATTTTTTTTCATACTTAATATTAAATTTTAGATATTCAATTGAAAATTGAACAATTTAACCATTGCATCAATTTATGTATATATCAATATCATGAGTTGAAAATAAATAATTTTAATCAAATTTAACATTTATGATATATATATATAGATATAGATATAGTAAGTTTTATTCTTATATGGGAGTATATTTTTTTACAAATATCCTCGATTCACTTCTTATAGACCATTATAAATTTATAATATTACTAGTGGTATCATACGATTGATAAGTCAAATACATTTTAGTTTATTATTTTTGGATCACAATTATTCTAAAATTTTTGAATAAATAATTTATATATATTAACTTTTCTTTAAATAAATGTAAAACTCGTTTTAAAATTATTTAATTTTTGCCTTACTATAATATGAAATGTATTTTCTTCAATTCAAAAAAGATGAACTCGTTTGATTTGAGCGGAGTTTAAAAAAAAAAAGAAAAATGTTTAATCTTTTATTTTAAATTAAAATTATGTCAAATAATAACAAATATCTATCTTGTGATCTTAAACATATCTAGTAAAAAGTTAAAGTTAAAATATTAAAAAAATAAAAATAATAATAAAAATAGATTAAAAGAAAATATAAATAATTCATTTAAACGGAGGGAGTAATAACTAAACGCCGAATACTATACTATGGGTGCTATGGCCAGTATACATATAGTACTTGACAGAATGCATTGCCCTCCACGTGTAAACCTATTGTTTTATTATCTACATTTTATAATTTCTAAATTAATTTACAGCTCATAAAGACTACGTATATTTTCTAGGATAACAAAATGAACTTCTCGTACTTATTTGTCTGTTTGACTTCTTAACCTTTAAAAAATAAATAATTTATTATTTTTACACTATTAGGTCAGTTAAAAATCAAGGTTCCATATATATAGATACTATAAAATACTTGTGCAAGTCAAGTCAATTGAAAAGATGGGAAACCGCTTTAGATCATCTCAAATGACACTTTTCATAGTATACTCTTCTGGAAATATATTGAGACGGAAATAATTAGAGTCAGAAATATTATGAATAAGAAAATATAAAAGAAATGTACTTAAAGATATAAATATTTAATGTCGGTTCGATCAATAAATTTGTGTTCACAAGAGGAGATGAATGATCCATAAAAAAGATATGAAGTATAAGCATTGAGAAAAAATAATCTCATACAATTCATTCGGAATAAATAAAGGTTCACTTGAGTGATAAATATCATTTATGTCTCGTTATTTCTTCTTTTACTAAATTCTCAAAAACCCCTAAAACTAAATTGTAAATGTTACCAGAGTTAAAAAAAAATAAACCTCTCTATTTACAAAGTCAAAAGAAAAAGACTAGCTAAAATTTGAAGGCTTTGTATTTTCCTTTTCGAAAATTAAAAGAATAATTCTGATATGATAAGACATTTAGGGCAATACTCAACAAAAATATCATTTATTATGGCTGCTATTTTATTTATTTGTAATTTTCTCTATACACAATATAAACAATGTCATACGATAATCAATGAGATTAGAGGAATTAAAAAGTATTTATTACTTAATAGCTAGTTAAAATGTCCTAGCAATAAAAATCTGTATTAAGTAGTCACTGTTGTTCATTTAATTATATGTATTATAATCTTGATAGGATGAAAGTTATCTTCTATGACTTTTTTAAAATTAAAAAATATAGTATTATTTTTAAAATGTTATCCCAAAATTTGGCCAGTGAGTGGAAAATAAGAAAAATATATTAATGACCAATGATAATATTAGCAAATTGAAGAGTGTGTTGATGAATTTTGGAATTGTAAGAACGTAGTAATAAGATTAAGTTTTAATTAGAGCGAATAATATGAAATTATTACAATATAAGATAATTCCAAGAAAAAATAGTAAATAACTTCTACATATAAGTTAGGATAGTAATTTCTCCTTTTGATGAAAATGATTCTCAAGAAGAATATATTCTTTTTAATTAATCAAACACGAGATACCAATTTTCTCATGAAGCTCTTGGCAATCTTTCCTTATTATAGGGTTCTTGTCTCTGTTTGTTCCAAATTTCCATTTAGTATTCTTTAAAAAAATCTATTTCGAAAATTTGTTTTGTTCTTTTAGATTTGTTGGAGAAAGCAGTGCCATGAGTTTCAGACGGTTGTCCTTGGATAGATAGGGAATTTAGTAGGTCTTAGTAACACCGTGTTATTTTGATCCACATTTGTTATTTGTTCACATCAATCGTTTGAAATTAGCTAAAGTTATTTGAAGGTGATCAGAATTTTGATAATTTAAGAAACTTTCGATTCTAACAAAGGACTTGATTAAATAGAAACTTCGTACGTGAAAAAGACAAAGACAACTGTTTAAAAGTTATCAAATTTATTGTGGTTAGTGCACGTCTTTTCAGAGCAGCATATTATTCCCAACCAATGACTTTACTCCAAGGGTTTGTGTTCATTCTATCTTTTCCTCCAATGACATAACTCATGTTTTGGCAACTAAACTTTTGAATTCTGAAAATTCATAAGGTCGCAAAGAAAAAATTAACTTCAAGGAAAAACACTACTCATACTTAATAAGGGACCTGATGGAGTGTTGAATCGTCGTTTATTGTATTTTGAGTTTTGTGTATTGTATTCTTATATTATAAATCTACTCCTAAGTTATGAAGGATAGTATTTTAGTTGGTTATCTAAGTCTTTAGTATGTATCGGATTAACTCGAGTTAGTTAGTCGAATCATTTATGTTTTAGTCAAATCTCTTTACGTCATTGGTTAGATCTTCTCTTGGGTAGAGGTTCCTAGGAGTGTCAACTAGAGTTGGTTGATGTGTGGGTGTAGCAGAGTTGCTTCTTGTTTCTTATGTTATCTTTGAGATCTATAGTTGGTTATCCTTGTTGGGTTTTTAAAGTCTAGATCTGTAACGTCCACCAGTACACCCTACGAGAAGAGGGCACTCTTGAGTCGTCATAGGGTGTACTTGACCCTTCGGAGGTCTTGTACTAACCTCTTAGCTATCATTCATTACATAAATATAAAAAGTAGTGCGGAATTAAAATTTTTCACAACAATAATAATAAAAAACTTCTTTTTTAAAACTAAGGAACAAGTCTCATCGTCACAAGCCAACTTAAAGACACATCTTAAATATCTCACGACCCTTTACATTGAAAGAAGTACATAATAAGTCTTGTTACACCCCTTACGTGTCTACAGATCTTCTAAAAGTCTTAAAGAAGGAACTAAAGAAACATAGACTATGTCCTCGAATATATGAGGACATACCAAGTCTTGAGAGAGTCAACTTGCCAAGATTTGCCTCTAGGAACCTCCACTTGCCTTCAACCTATACTTATACAGTATAGAAAAGTATGAAGTTTGTACAAACATTTTACTAAGTATGACATATGCAAAAACACATGTAAAAGAGGAAATTTTAGTTTTGAACATACAAATCATGTCATTTTGATAAAATCCTTCAGGAATCAACTTTACAAAACATAATATAAATCACCATGCATCATATAAAGTAACATGTTCATAAACCTTAACATATTGTCTCATTTACAATAAACCATTTATCACATAAACCTTCCTATCCAAAGTTATTCTAAGGCTCATTTAAGTAGGACATGAAGACACTGCCTGTATATACGTAATTTTTGACCGAATTTAAGTTTAACACCAATTTTTAGAGCATAAATAATTTTATCAATCTAAATTAAATATATTTTCACTTTTTATTATTTTCATTAAGTTTATTTAAAAGATATAAAAATAAACAACATAAATATAATTTTTATTTAAATAAACTAATAGTTCTTAATTATGTTTTTTAATTATCCATATAGCTTTTATTTATTTATTTACTCAAAACAATTAATAATTATATGATTATCATTTTATATATATTTAATATTAAAAAAAAGAAGAAAACAAACCACTCCCATACACCCCACGACCCCATGACCTCACTCGCATACTCCCCACTCACACTACACACCAACCTGCACACACTACGTACACCTAATTACTATACATATACACAAACACACACGAGAAAGGAAAAAAAGAAGAATAATCAGTAAACCAAAAAGAGAAAAAAAAAACAAAAAGGGAAAGAAGGGACAAAAAAATTCAGCAATAGAGAGGGGGATTTTTGAAGAAAGAAAAAACAATATACATCGTATTTATATTTATTGTGATAGAAATCTTGAGGTCCATTCTTGAGGTTCCAAGTTCGTGACTCCTAATTGCTGATTTTGTTTTCTTTTTCTCGTGAACCAGTTTTCGTCAGCGAGATAGAGAGAGAAACAAAGAGAGACATACTAGCTTAAAGGTAGTTGGTTTGTGGTTAAACTGGCATCACATACTTACAATACAAAATCGAAAGAAAAACAGAAAATGACCCCAAATACGGAAATGAATAGGACAATGATGAGATCCAAAACCAGATGACTTCACAAGAAACAGGGACAACAAAAGAGAAAAGGGCATTAAAACAACAAATGGCAGAGATATACGAGGCTTGGATGAGTGGACAACCTCCACCATCTTCAATCCGGGACTATTTTAATAAAAATATGTCTCCCCCTATCCAGGTGTCGACAAGCGATCCGATATATCCCCCTGGATTCAGCCCCTATGCTAACACATCCAATGTCGCTGGAACTTCTATGGTGTGCCCTTCGAATACACCTATGATAAGTAATCCACTTTTTGTGTCAACTGCCCCGACTAACAGTGTCCTACAACCAACATGGTATCCGGATCCAACAGCGATCCTCCACCCAAAGTTCGGCGTGATCACAATTACACTCTTGAATATGCCATTAAAATTCCAAGCTCTCATCCCACATTCATCAATATAGTTCCCCTGTCGAAATTGAGAAGATGGTCAAGAATGAGGAACGTAACTATGAAAATGAAAATTTTGGAACAGAGTATAAGAGATATGCAAGGACTAGGAGGCCAAAAAGGCATCTCGTTCAGTGACTTGTGTATGTTTTCTCACGTCCATTTTCCTGCTGGTTTTAATACTCCAAAGTTTGAGAAATACGATGGTCACACAGATCCCATAGCTCATCTAAGGAGATATTGCAAATAATTGAGGGGTGCAAAGGGCAAAGAAGAGTTACTTATGACCTATTTTGGGGAAAGCTTAGTAGGGATTGCATCTGAATGGTTCATAGAATATCACCAATTGGCACACGTGGGATGATTCGGCTTGATGTTTTGTACATAAATTCCAATATAATATTGATATTGTGCCAAATCGCTCCTCGTTAGCCAACACGAGGAAAAAGACCACGAAAATTTTTCGTGAATATGCTATCAGATGGAGGGAACAAGCTGCTAGGGTTAAACCACCAATGAAGGAGTCAGAGATGATTGACGTTTTTCTCCAGGCGCAAGAACTTGATTACTTTCACTATCTGCTTTCTGTCGTCGGGAATACATTCGTTGAAGTTATTAAGGTAGGGGAAATGGTGGAAAATGACATCAAGCCTGTAAAGATTGTAAGTCAAGCTGCCTTAAAAGCCACAACACAAGTGCTTCAAAATGGTTATGGAAATATTGGAGGGAAGAAGACAAGGGAGGATGTAGCCACTATTGTATCAGCGCCTAGGACTCATGTCCAAGATAATTCCCCACAACACTATTTTCCTTCCCAAGGTCCACAATATTCTATCCCATACCCTCCATATCAAGTTTTTAATGCACAACCAATTGCACCCCCTTTTTATCCACAATGGCGTGCATCAACTCCAACTCCATAAAATCATCCACCCCAACCCCCACAAGTTCATCAAAATACTGCTAGAATTCCTTTCCATCGTAGACCACAATACAAGAAGGGAAATGGCGTTAAAGATGAGTTCACTCCTATTGGGGAGTCGTATGCTAGCTTGTTCCAAAAATTGAGGACGTTGAATGTTTTGAGTCCTATTGAGAGAAAGATGTCGAATCCTCCCCTGATAAATTTGTATTATTGTCAACATTGCGCATATTGTTCTAATGCCCCAGGGCACAACATAGAGATGTTGGTATTTGAAAAGGATCATTCAGAATTTGATCGATTCTAATCGAATTAGAGTTGAAAGTCTGAGTGGACCCAACATCAATCTAAATCCATTGCCGAGGCATACTGAAACAAACATGCTAGAAATGATGAAGAGTCACGAAGAGTTTGCATCTCCGTATAAGCCAATCCTTAAGGTTGGAACTGGCATTGAGAAGTCGGCAAATGTTGTTGATTTAACAAAAATGATGCCTTTAGGGGCAGAAAGTAGGTAAGAAAAGTTGAGCCCATCAAACACACACATATTAACGGTGAAAGAAGCCCTTGAAGATGTTTGGGCAAGTCCGAGTAAGGCAAGATAGTTTGTCCCGAAAAGGCCAAACAAGCCTATGTTGATCGAGCAAGGGGCCCGTATTCCTCCTGTGATTATCAGGCCAGTATCCCAACTCCCAATGACTAACCTCAAAGTTGTTCCTTGGAATTATGAGCCTACTGTCGTGACATACAAGGGAAAAGAAATTGATGAAGAAATAGATGAAGTAGGAGGAATAACCTGTTCTGAAAAAAAGATGTTATGTCCTGATCGAATTAAGGAAAACAAAAAATGAACAAATACAAATAAAGAGTCCGGTCACTGATGGAGAGGCAAAGGAATTGCTAAGGAAGATGAAACTATCAGACTACTCTGTGGTGGAACAATTAAGAAAAACTCCAGCCCAAATCTCTTTGTTGTCTTTGCTAATACATTCTGATGAACATCATAAGGATGTAATGAAAATTTTAAATGAAGCACATGTTCCTAGTAAAGTTACAATGAGTTAGTTAGAGAAGATTGCTGGCAGAATATTTGAGTTAGTTAGAGAAGATTGCTGGCAGAATATTTGAGGTAAACCGCATCACCTTTTCAGATGATGAACTACCCAAAGAAGGTACAGGACATAACCAAGGCCTCCATATCACTGTAAAGTGTGAACTTTCATATGTCACTCGACTTCTAATTGATGGAGGATTTGGAGCAAATATTTGTCCTTTATTAACTCTACAGAAATCGAATGTTAGTGTTGAAAGGGTCCGACCCAACAATGTATGTGTTAGAGCTTTTGATGGGTCAAAAACAGATGTCATTGGTGAGATAGACCTCATACTAACCATAGGGCCTATGGATTTCGCTGTGAATTTTCAAGTGTTGGATATCAACGCGTCTTACAATCTATTATTGGGGAGGCCATGGGTGCATAGGGCTAGAGCAGTACCCTCAACGTTGCATCAAATGATTAAGTTTGAATACGACCGACAAGAGGTTATTGTTCATGGTGAGGGGGATTTGTCAATCTACAGAGACTCTTCATTCCTTTTATCAAGGCGAATAATGAGATTGAGGCACTGGTTTATCAAGCTTTTGAGGTAGTGGTTGTTGAGCATGTCCTCGAGGGGAGTGTCATTTCAAAGCAAAAGATTCCCATCGCGTCTTTAATGGTGGTGAATGAATTGCTGAAACATGGGTTTGAGCTGGGTAAAGGCTTAGGAATCTTCTTGCAAGGGAGAGCTTATCCAGTGAGTCTACGAAAGAGAATCGGTACTTTTGGCTTAGGCTACCAACCTAATGTCGAGGACAAAATGAAGTCACAGAAGAAGAAGAGAGATGTATGGTAACTTACAAAGCCTATACAACCAATCTAAAAATCTTTCATCAAAGCCCGCGCAACAGAATCTTATCAATCATATTTTCCAGAGCGAAGAAATGATAAACTATTTTCAAGATTTACTTGTCGAGGTTGATATGGTGGAACTCGGAGAAGGCACTAGCGAAAGAGATGTGTAATTCATTGGTCCTGATGTCAAGCTAAAAAATTGGGAGGACACCCCTCTCCCCGTTAAAGATGAGTCTTGGTAGTCTGTCTTGTTTTTTCTTTTGTCGTCTGATTCATTCAAGGATTGTAATTCGGATTTTATCTTGTCGTTTTATTTCAAACTCTCTATTTCCCTTTTCAATAGGATGTAATTGCATCTTTATTTCAGTCTAATATATTTGTTCGTTTTCTTTTATACAGTTCTTTCTATGCCGATTCTAGTGATATGACATGCATGCAAAATTTTTTGCCAGATCTTAATATTCAATCTAATCTTCGACCTAATATTGAAATAATAAGTCAAGAAATTGAATATGATGAAGACGGAGTGAGGGATTTCAATCATTTTGAAAACAAGTCAAATCCAAACATGAGTGAAACTGATACGATAAGTTTGGGGGATCAGGAAATTATTAAGGAGACTAAGATAAGTGTACATGTTCGACATCAAAAGGATGATATAATCCAGGCCCTGCTTGATTACAAAGATGTTTTTGTGTCATCATATGATGACATGCCTGGATTAAGCACTGACATGGTTTTTCACAAGTTGCCAATTGATCCTAATTTTCCTCCGATAAAGGAGAAGTTGAGAAAACTCAAAACCGACATGAGTGTAATAATTAAAGAGGAGATCACAAAAAAACTTGAGTCTAAAGTCATTCAAGTCGCTCAATATCCTACTTGGTTAGCCAATACAGTACCCTTCCCTAAGAAAGACGACAAAGTTTGAATGTGTGTTGATTATCGTGATTTGAACAAAGGAAGTCCAAAAGATGATTTCCCTTTGCCTAACATCCATGTTTTATTGGATTGTGCTAAACATGAGGTTACATCTTTTGTGGATTGTTATGCGGGTCACCATTAGATTATTATGGATAACGAAGATGCAGAAAAACCATATTTTATCACTCCATGGGGTACATATTGTTAACGGGTTATGCCTTTTGGATTAAAAAATGCAGGGGCAACATATATGAGAGCAATGACAACCATGTTTCACGATATGATGCATAGATAAATCGAAGTGTATGTGGATAATGTTATCATTAAATCTAAAAAAAGTTAAATCATGTGAAAGACTTAAAGAGATTCTTCGAAAGGCTCCGCAGGTATAATCTCAAGCTTAATCCTGCAAAATGTGTATATGGAGTACAATCGGGGAAGCTTTTGGGGTTTATATTCAGTCGAAGAGTTATCAAGTTGGATCCTTCAAAAATAAAAGCAATTCAAGAATTGCCACCTCCAAAGAAAAAAACTCAGGTTATGAGCCTTCTAGGAAGGTTAAACTATATCAGCAGATTCATTGCTCAACTCACAACAACTTGTGAGCCTATCTTTAAGTTGTTGAAAAAGAATGCCATAGTCAAGTGGACCGAATAATGTCGAGAAGCTTTTGAAAGAATTAAGAATTACCTATGGAATCCTTTGTGTTGTAATATTGTATATGTCAGTACTGGATAATTCTTTTGGCTGTGTAATGGGTCAGCATGATGACACTGGGAAGAAAGAGCGGTCCATTTATTACCTCAGCAAGAAGTTTACAGTTTACTAAGCAAAGTACACCCTTATTGAAAGAACAATGTTGTGCCCTAACTTAGGTAGCACATAATTTGAAACATTATCTTTCATCTTACACTACTTATCTCATCTCTCGTATGGATCCATTGAAATATATTTTTCAAAAGCCCATGCCCACAGGCAGGCTTACGAAATGACAAATATTGCTCATAGAGTTTGACATTATCTTTGTAACGCGGACCGCAATGATAGCTCAAGCATTGGCAGATCATTTGGCAGAGAACCCTATTGATGAAGAATATACACCACTTAAAACCTATTTTCCAGACAAAGAGATATCTTGTATCGATGAAGTTATTCACGATAACAGTCAAGGTTGGAAGTTATTCTTTGATGGTGCCTCTAACAAGAAAGGAGTTGGAATAGGAGTTGTTCTTATGTCTGAATAATAGGAATATTACCATATATCAGCGCAACTTAGATTCTATTGTACTAATAATATGTCTGAGTATGAAGCGTGCATTTTGGGTCTGAGGTTAGCTGTTGACATGGGCATCGAAGAATTGTTAGTGTTAGGAGACTCAGACTTACTAGTTCATCAAATTCAAGGAGAATGGGAAACTCGAGACCCAAAGCTTATACAATATCAACATTGTTTACAAGGTCTTTGTCAACGATTCGTGTCGATAAAGTTTAGACACATTCCCAGAGTGCACAATGAGATTGCATATGCATTGGCCACTTCATCTTCGATGCTCCAACACCCTGATGACGCTCATATCGACCCTTTATACATACAAATTCGTGATCAATATGCTTATTGCAACATGATTGAGGAGGAATTTGATGGTAAGCCTTGGTTTCATGATATCAAAACATATCTTCAGTCTGGAGAATGTCCGTCGTATATAATTAGTAATCAAAATTGACTATTCGACGACTAGCAATGGGATTTTTCTTAAGTGGAGGCATACTATACAAGAAGACACCCGTTTTAGGTCTTCTAAGTTGTGTAAATGCTCAAGCGGCCTCCATAATCATGATTGAAGTACACTCAGGGGTTTGTGGACCTCATATGAATGAATATGTTCTAGCCAAGAAGATACTTCGAGCAGGATATTATTGGCTCACCATGGAGCGGGATTCCATACGATTTCGTAAATGTCATGAATGTCAAATACATGGTGATTTGATACATTCTCCCCCTTCTGAGTTGTATGCGATGTCTGATCCATGGCCTTTCGTGGCATGGGGAATGGATGTAATTGGACCGATAGAACCAAAAGCATAGAATGGTCACAGGTTCATCTTGGTGGCCATTGCTTATTTTACAAAGTGGGTGGAAGCAGTAACTTTCAAGTTAGTGACCAAGAAGGTCGTGGTGGATTTCATCCATTTCAACATCATCTGTTGGTTTGGTATTCCAAAGGTGATTATAACTGATAACGCTGCAAATCTCAACAACCACTTAATGCAAGAGGTATGCTACCAATTTAAGATTGAGCATCGAAATTCGACTCCGTATCGCCCAAAGGCAAACGGGGCTGTAGAAGCTCCTAAAAAAATATAAAAAAGATACTTCATAAGATGGTGCAAAGTTATCGAAAATGGCATGAAAAGTTGCCTTTTGCTTTGTTGGGTTATCACACTACAGTCTGTACATCAGTAGGCGCTACCCCATATTCACTAGTATACGGGACTGAGGCAGTTATACATGCAGAGATTGAGATCCCATCCTTACGAATTGTTGTGGATGCTGAAATTGATGATGATGAGTGGATCAAAACTCGGTTAGAGCAATTAAATTTGATTGATGAGAAACGTCTGACATCAGTATGTCATGGACAATATATTAGAAAAGAATGGCACGAGCATACAATAAAAAGGTGCGTCCCAGACATTTTTAAGAGGGTCAATTAGTGTTGAGATGCATTTTACCACATCATGCCAAAACCAAAGGCAAAGTTTCTCCAAATTGTAAAGGACCATTCGTTGTTGAAAGGGTATTACCCAATGGTGCTCTTTACTTAGACGATATAGAAGGCAAAGTGACAAAAACGGTCGTCAATGGTGATGCTGTGAAAAGATATTACATATGATTTGATTTTTGGCATTAGAAAACCTTATGTTTGGGCTCTACATTTCAAGGGTTGACTCAATGGAATCAATTGTTTATGCTGTTTCCTTGACTTTTCAAAAAAAAAAAAGTGCCTGAACTATGTTCGACTGATTCTTGTTTCGGCAAGATACGTAGTCAGCCCTAGTGTTGGGTTCGGTTCAACCAAATACAAATCCAAAAATTCATATTGTAGTAAACTGGGGCAATTGTTTATTCATTTCGTCTCTCATCTCAAAGCTCAAAATCAACCCCATCATCTAAAGTCAATCAAAGAAATGTCTTTGCATCAACCCTTGATATGCCGAGAGTCTTATTGGTGAAAACCCTAAGTGGGCACCGTAAGGGGAAAAGGAGTTGAATAGGGGAAAGTCTTATTGGTGAAAATTCTTACATGCACCATACCGCGGACATGAGCTGGAGAAATTAAAATGATAGAGTTTTAGTGGCAAAGACCTTCGTGAATATCATAAAGTGAATAAGGGTTCAAAATTATTTATGGCTTCATTAAGTATCGGTATTCCACATCAAGATTGAATTATCAATAATGGTTGATGAATAAATTGGATAGCCAAGTCTGGAAATCAATTCAAATTACATGGCACGATTAATAGACTCGGCTCCCACACTCAGATAAGTTTTTCTTTCTTTTTCTTACTAAAATCAAGAGTCTTCATCGAATCTTTTCTTTTATTCTCGTATAGTTCATAGTTTTCTTGTACTTTTCGTCACTTTTTTCGTATGTATTTGATTTGAGTCTTTGTCAAGAAACTAGGAAGGAAGTTCAAGACTTGCTACCAAGTCTAAATGGTACGAGGCGAAGCATCAGGAAAATGAGTTATAATCTGTCTTCGAGTGTTGAATTCGAAAATTCTCTGATTCTATGAAGGCTAAACAATGAGTGTTGTGAGGTAAAGGCATTGGATTTAGGTAAAAAAATAAGCAAATCTTGATGAAAGTACAATTAATCAATAAGAAGTATTAACAATTGGAAACAACCAAAGCGTCACAAGTGTTTGAGCCACCCTTGTCGAAAGATGGAACCACATACCAACCACCACCTTTTCAAACTCACAATTTTTCTTTGTTGAAGCAGGGACACAAGTTGTTTCAAGATTGAAGATTCGAGGAACCTAGATGTTCAACCTAGTCTACAGCGAGCGAAATGGAAACCCTACAATAAAGACTTGTGGAATATACTATATGAAAATTGGCTAATATATATCAAAATAGCAATTACCTGAAAGTTGGAATATTTATTTTATTTATTTGTTTATTACTATTATTATTATTATTATTATTATTATTATTTTCTTTTCCTTCAAGGAACTGCCAAATAATGACGATAACACTCACAATGTTTCGTTGGTATTATAAGTCTATTGAAAATTTTATTAGCAAGACCCTTTTGGATAATGGGATTAGCAGGACCCTCCTGGATAATGGGATTAGAAGGACCCTCCTAGATAATTGAACTAGCAGAACCCTCCTGGATAATGGGATTAGCACGATCCTCCTGGATAATGGGACTAGCAGGTCCCTCCTGGATAATGGGACTAGCAGGACACTCCTGGATAATGGGACTAGCAGGACCCTCCTGGATAATGAGACTAGCAGGACCCTCCTGGATAATGAGATTAGATTACTTTCTCATAGGATAAACACTTCCTAGTCTAGATTTTTAGTTTTATTTTCTCTTAAAATAAACACTTCCTAGTAAGAGTTTATGTTTTATATATATATATTTGCTGATAACTTGCAAAAATTTTCCCAGTGAAAACTAGGGAAAAAATTTTGTTTATTTTTTTTGCGATGGTCTTCAAGTATCCTCAAGCGTGACATGGATTTAAAATTCAAGAACAAAGTTTCAATTTTTTTAGAATGATCAATTCTATGATGGTTAGAATTAGATTCTTCAATGCATGTAGCAGTCTGACTTCCTCGCATCATTTACTAGTCATCTTTTGATCAAGCAAACACGTAGTCATTAAAGAGTATTTTTGAAGTTGTCATTTTGTAGAGTGTCAAAAGTTCCGTCTAAGTGTCAAGTTCAGCCTCCATTTCAATTCTCAGTTAAGATATTCACTCAAAAATAAATGTGATATCTTAAAGTCAAAATTCAAGTGAAGATTCAAGAAAAGATGCATGGATAGAAGCTTGTACATTTGTTTTTCTTTTGACTAATAGCTTTCAATTTTTATGTTAGGATAAGAGCCGCGATCTGGAGCCTCGATGGAACCTCACTTAACTTCCAACTCATCACTTTATCTCCTCGAACTACATGTGGCCTGATTCCCTTATCACCCAGGATATGTAGGATGTCCAAAACAAGGACTCGATCGCACAAATTTTGGTCTTTCAAATAAGAGTTCGGTCAAAACTTGTCACTTTGTCTACTTCTTTGTGTGAAAACTCTTCATATTTTCAGTCAAAGAGGGGCAAACTGTAGACACGTAATTTTTGATCGAATTTAAGTTTAACACCAATTTTAAGAGCATAAATAATTTTATCAATCTAAATTAAATATATTTTGACTTTTTTATTATTTTCATTAAGTTTATTTAAAAGATATAAAAATAAACAACATAAATATAATTTTTATTAGATAATTTTATTTTGTAGATAGGGAATTTAGTAGGTGTTAGTAACACCGTATTACTTTGATCCACATTTGTTACTTGTTCACATCAATCGTTTAAAATTATCCAATGTTATTTGAAGGTGATAAGAAGTTTTGATAATTTAAGAAAATTTTGATTCTAATAAGGGACTTGATTGAATAAAAACTTCGTATGTGAAAAAGACAAAAGATAACTGTTTAAAAGTTATAAAATTTATTGTGGTTAGTGCACGTCTTTTTAGAGCAGCATATTATTCCCAGCCAATGACTTTACTCCAAGGGTTTGTGTTCATTCTATCTTTTCCTCCAATGACATAACTCAAGTTTTGGCAAATAAACTTTTGAATTCTGAAAATTCATAAGGCTGCAAAGAAAAAATTAACTTCAAGGAAAAACACTACTCATACTCAATAAGGGACTAGATGGAGTGTTGAAGCGTCGTTTATTGTATTTTGAGCTTTGTGTATTGTATTCTTATATTATAAATCTACTCTTAAGTTATAAAGGATAGAATTTTAGTTGGTTATCTAAGTCTTTAGTATGAGTCGGATTAACTAGAGTTAGTTAGTTGAATTATCTATGTTTTAGTCAATCCACTTTACGTCATTGGTTAGATCTTCTCTTGGGTAGAGGTTCCTAGGAGTGTCAACTAGAGTTAGTTGATGTGTCGGTGTAGCAGAGTTGCTTCTTGTTTCTTATGTTATCTTTTAGATCTATGGTTGGTTAGCCTTGTTGGGTTTTTAAAGTCTAGATCTGTAACGTCCACAAGTACACCCTAGGAGAAGAGGGCACTCTTGAGTCGTCACAAGGTGTACTTGACCCTTTGGAGGTCTTGTACTAACCTCTTATCTATCATTCATTACATAAATATGAAAAGTAGTGCGGAATTAAAAAATTTCATAACAATAAAAATAAAAAACTTCTTTTATAAAACTAAGGAACAAGTCTCATCATTACAAGCCAACTTAAAGACACATCTTAAACATCTCATGACCCTTTACATTGAATGAAGTACATAATAAGTCTTGTCACACCCCTTACGTGTCTACAGGTCTTATACAAGTCTTAAAGAAGGAACTAAAGAAACATAGATTATGTCCTCGAATATATGAGGACATACCAAGTCTTGAGAGAGTCAACTTGCCAAGAGTTGCCTTCTAGGGACCTCCACTTGCCTTCAACCTATACTTATACAATATAGAAAAGTATGAAGTTTGTACAAACATTTTTACTAAGTATGACATATGCAAAAACACATGTAAAAGAGGAAATTTTATTTTTGAACATACAAATCATCTCATTTTTATAAAATCCTTCATGAATCAACTTTACAAAACATCATATAAGTCACCATTCATCATATAAGGTAACATGTTCATAAACCTTAACATATTGTCTCATTTACAATAAACCATTTATCAGATAAACCTTCCTATTCAAAGTTATTCTAAGGCTTATTTAAGTAGGAGATGCAGAGACCGCCTGTAGACACGCAATTTTTGACCGAATTTAAGTTTAACACCAATTTTTAGAGCATAAATAATTTTATCAATCTAAATTAAATATATTTTGAATTTTTTATTATTTTCATTAAGTTTATTTAAAAGATATAAAAATAAACAACATAAATATAATTTTTATTAGATAAATTTATTTTGATTGTTAAAAAAGATATATATATATATATATCTATATATATATATATATATATATATATATATATATATATATATATATATATTACATATATTATTAAATAAACTAATATTTCTTAATTAAGTTTTTTAATCATCCATTTAACTTTTATTTATTTACTCTAAACAATTAACAATTATATGATTATCATTTTATATATATTCAATATTAAAAAAAACCACTCCCATACACCCCATGACCCCATGACCCCACTCCCATACTCGCCACTCACACTACACACCAACCTGCACACGTACACCTAATTACTATTCATATACACAAGCACACAGGAGAAAGAAAAAAATAGAAGAAAAATCAGCAAACCAAAAAGAGAAAAAAGAAAACAAAAAGGGGAAAATAGGAAAAAAAAATAAACAACAAAGAAAACTTTTCATTTTTTTCCTTAAAGACATACACACAAAAAAAAACACAACTAAAAAATAGTGGAGTTCGAGGTTTCAAGTTCGAGGTTCCTAAATTCTTTGTTTTTGTAAAATAATTTACACAAGTGGTTATACTTAATTTTGTTTTGTATTAGTTTTATGTCATTATAATGCGAGAATGGATTGCAATATATTGAAGTTGTTAAATTTCGCATGTGTTAAAATCATTAATATTTATTGATGTTATTATATGAAGTATGTCCAAATATTTCATATCAACTTTATGTTTAGATCCTTTGTATAGTTATATTTACTGTGAAATTGTTATAACAAACTGTGATTCATTTCATATTTAAATAACCCATAGTTTATTTTATATTCAAGTAAAATTATTGTCCAAGTCATTTTAATTTTTCATATTTAGTTTTATAATGATAACATGTGTAGCTATTATGTAAATATATTAATTTTAGTTAGAAGGATTTTCGTTTAATGTTAATGACGTAAAAAAATCGAATAAAAATGGAAGAAAAACAAAAAAAAATAAATAAAATAACAATAATAATAAAAAGGAAAAGGAAAAGTTAAAAATAAAACGTGAGAAAGAATATAATAAAAAAGGGGAAAAGAGAAAACAGAAGGAAAAAATAAAAGAAAAAGAAGTAATCTGGACACCCTCAGTGGTGTCCTCAGCAACAACAGCACTATCAGCAGTGCCTCCAGCTATCTACACAGTTCGGGAACTAGACGCCCCAGCCGCTAACTCTCCTGCTCTCATCTGGTGCGCCTCCTCCTCAGCAAGTGAGGCTCTCCTCGCAGCCTCCATCTCACGGCGCTCCTTCTTGTGCGCTCGCGCCTCGTCCTCTGCTCGACCCCTATTCCTCTTGGCATGCTCTCGAGGGGGAGGTGGGGGAATATGTGAGGTGGCGAATAGGGCCGCTAACACTGTGTCTTCAGCATGCTTGACAGAAGGGGCCTCAGACTCAGGCACCCTAGCTTCTAAGATCGTGCAAATATCTGCGCGAGGACTCTCGACCGCAGCCTGAAGAGTCGACACATCCACCAGAGGGGCTGGCCGAGCTAGCACCCGCAACTCAAAAGCGTCCAAGTGCTGGTGAACCTCAGCGATCTTCCGCTCTGTATAATAGAAAATTTTCCGCTCCAAGATCTCTTCTGCCTCGGTAATAGACCGCTGCATACACGGCTAAATATGATGCACAAGTGTAGCCATTTGCGCCTCTAATTTTTGGACCCTAGCAAGCGGGACCAGCCCGGGTAGAGGGGCTGTGCGAAAGGAGCTCGGGGCACTGCTACTACCCGGGATCGACTCGACCGGGGTAGTGTCAGTGGACGCTGCCTGCGTAGCTGTGCGGGCCTGGGCTACCGTATGTGCAAGATCGTTAGCAAGTGGGGGCAGCTCTGGATTCTGCGTGGAGCTAACTCATCGGCCTCATCTCTGATGAGGCCGACATCAACAGTGCCCAGAGGGGTCTTGAGCTGATCAACGTGCCATATAGGCACACCTGCGGACCTACAGAGAGAAAAGATCATGCACGGGAAAGGGTAAGTAGTTTTGACCTTAAAAGCCCTCTCTTGCATGACTGCCTGTAGAAGCCACGCAAAATCCACCTCGAACTCGGCTATCATCGTCGCCATCAATATTGCTCGATCCCATGTAACGATATTATCAGCGGCTGTGGGGGAAAGGCAGTGGCGGACGATCAGCAACAAAAACTTCGCCGTAAAAGTTAGGTTGGCCTTGTTGATGGCCCCATTTGGCTCGGTCACCCAGTCGGCACCCTCTCCATCAACTGACAGGTGCAGGGCCATCCACCTCTTAGTGGTCTCTCTCAGCGATGGCTCGCACAGGAACTGGCCATCTTTAACAAGCTGCCATCGGTAGTCAAACTCGGCAGTGAGAGGGGTCCGAGTAGCATCAACACCCTCGCCGTATAGAAACCGGCGAATGGCAGGCCGAGAAATATCGACCTGAACGCCCCCGTACTCGGACCTGCTCCAGTGGGGCCTGTTTGGCGGGGGCAGCCTGCCTATCAATCTGTGATCGGAGAGTCACTACGTAGGATGCATAGAAATCTTGGACCATTTCTTCACTATAACGTCCCAACGGACGTGCTGTCCACTCCAGGCGATGTCTGGTGAAGAGATTGTGGATCTCAGGCATCGTCGGGAGACTCCCTATAAGGACCCGCTGCTCCAACGTGAGTGTTCGAGTCATAACTCCTTTGTCATTCAGGAACTTGGCATCGGAGTAGACTTGAAATTGCCCGTCGACACACCACCGTTTGGGCTGGTAAGTAGCCGGGGTAAGGGCATGAGCTGGTGAACCTGATGTGGATTCCGAATTGTCAACCTCATCAAACGAGTCCGACGCTGCAACGGTGGCAGGTGCGGGAACCTTAGCAGAGCTGGAGGCTTCCTCTGACCCCGAAACTCCTAAGGATCCAAACGCTCGTTCTTCATTGGTGGCTGAACCAGAAGGTGTGCCGGTCAGTGTGCGCTCCTCATCAGACTGAGAGGCAGTGACTACGCCGGACGCCACCTTTTTGGGTGTGGCTCTGGTGGCACGTGAAGCACGGGAAGGGGTGGAAGAGCCTGGGGGCACGTACTCGGGGTCACACTCATCATCAGAGTCAATGACCATGCGGGCAGATGGGGCGACAGACTTTGATCGCCCGCGTGCATAGACTCGATCTTGTTTGGGTGCCATAGTAGATAGTACCTGTAAAGGATCAATATTAGTACGAGTAGTGGCAAACAAGACAAGCAAAACCACACAAAAAAATTAAAATAAAATGACATTTCTATAGTAACAGTGACACACGACGGGCCTGGTGACGGCTCGTCGTGACTATGACGGACCGTCATGGGGTCCGTCGTGTCTTACTTAGACTATGTATATATGGAGAACCCTGAAGGAGAGTCTCTGACAAGTATGATGGTATGTGCCGGATGGACCGTCACAGGTACACGGTCCGTCGTAGGTGTCCGTTCGAGGACACTTGAAAAAAAATATGGAGACCCGTAGGAGCGGGGTCTCTGACTGTCATAACGGTCATGCAGGATGGACCGTCATGGGTATCAGGGTCCTTCGTACTCGTCCGTTTGAGGACACTTACAAAAATGGAGAGA
The DNA here is from genome assembly GCA_027704805.1 of Solanum corneliomulleri. Classification (NCBI taxonomy): domain Eukaryota; kingdom Viridiplantae; phylum Streptophyta; class Magnoliopsida; order Solanales; family Solanaceae; genus Solanum; species Solanum corneliomulleri. Next base: position 40,527,698 of record JAKWIY010003056.1, read on the forward strand.
GACCCTTAGAAATAGCGTCTCTGACAACCAGGATGGTTGTACAGGACGGACCGTCGTAAAGATGACGATCCGTCACGTGTGTCCGTTTGAGGACACTTTCATAAAATTGGGCAGTGGGGTGTTACGTATTTTGGAACGGACCCTACGACGGTCTGTCGTCGGTACGACGGTCCGTCATCGGGGTCTCTTTCTGTAGATCAGTGACTAAACTGGGGGTACCCCATTCATCCCCGATGACCCAAATCAAATTTGTAGTGTTTTGGACCTACATTTGTCTAACCCAAATACCTAGTAAACTAGTAATGCAAAAGCACCTATGTCTAGGGTTGTAAACACGACAATTTCGAAGATTTTTAACCTAGGTTAGACAGAATTTATATAAAAGAAATGAACATATCAATAAGAACTAGGCTAAAACTAATTGATAAACAAAAATGCAATATAAATGAGTAGAAATTAGAGACACATACCTGAGAATTGGAGAAAAACAAAATGGAAAAGTACTTGGTGATCACGAAGACACCCACAACAGCAACTCCAACTAGTAGATGATAGCGATTAGGGCTTTGGAGGATTTTGGGGGAACAATGATCGGTTGATAGAGGGAGAGATTTTGGAAGTTGAAAAGGGAGGGAAATAGGAGGAATAGTGAGGGAATGGGGGTGAAATGAGGGGTTTGGTAGTTTAAATGGTGAGATGTTGTAAAAAAAAACTCCAACCGGGTTGGGTCGGGTACGCCTCATTAATGACGCGACAATTCCCCGACGATGGTCCGTCTCAGTTGTGACGATCCTTCGTTGGTTCCGTCGTGTGTGCCCTCGTTTGAAAATAACAGAAAGATGTACCTGGCACGACGGATGCATACGACGGTCCGTCGCAGGCGCAATGGTCTGTTGCAGACGCAACGGTCCGTCACTGTATCTGTCAGTGACTGCTGCAGAGTAATTTTCTGCAGAATTTCCTGGTGATGTGCCTGCAAATTTAAAAACCTATTAGTAGAAAAATACTACCATTACTAAAAAGACTATAAGTATTGGGTTGCCTCCCAACAAGCGCCTGATTTAATGTCGCGGCACGACTGGGGATACTTGATTACTCAGACTTCATCAAGATGGTATGCCTCTATCACTTCATTCCCTGATGCTTTATGCCCAAAATAGAGTTTTATTCGTTCTCTATTCACCTTAAACCGCACTCCCTCCTTGGATTTTAACTCAACTGCTCCATGAGAGAATACTTGAGTAATCAAGTGAGGGCCAGTCTGTTTGGACTTGAGCTTGCCCTAAAGACAAGGCGACCCAGGACTGTCTAAAAGCACTAAATCCCCAATCATAAACTTTTTTTTTTTCACTTTCCTTCTTCATCTTTTCTTTGTGGATTATGGCGGATACAGATTGGGGCTCACCACTCTGCCTCATGGTCCTACAAATGTTGAAGGTCGCTTCTTCATTGTTCAACCGAAATTTCATCTGTCCCTTTTCCATATCAACTAAGGCTCTACCTGTAGCAAGGAATGGCCTCCCAAGAATAATAGGCACTTCAAAATCGACTTCACCATCAAGAATAACAAAATCAGCCGGAAAAATGAATGACTCCACTTTTACTAGCACATCATGGAGTATCCCTATAGGTCTTTTCACTGTCCGATCAGCCATCAGTAGCCGCATCGCAGTGGGTTTTGGTTCCCCGAAACCCAACTTCTTGTAAATCGAGAGGGGCATGAGATTTATGCTTCCCCCCAGATCACATAATGCTTTTGCAAAATGTAATGACCCAACTGTACAAGGAATAGTGAACGCACTCGGACCTTCTTTATTTTGTACGAGGGATCTTGTAGCAATAGCACTACAATGCTGCAGTCTATCATCATCCTCGAAAGTGATCGATCTTTTCTTTGTGACCAGATCTTTTATAAACTTGGCATAACCGGGCATTTGTTCTAGAGCTTCTATCAAAGGGACATTGATAGAGAGCTGCTTCAGCATTGTTATAAAACGCCGATATTTACCATCCTCGGTCTTTTTCACTAATCTCTGAGGGAAAGGTGGTGGTGGCCTAGGCATGGGAATTACCTTCATAGGAACTTCTGCATCTTTTCCATTGCTTCCCTCTGCTTCACCACTACCCTTTACCACCTTATCATCATCCTTTCTCACATTTTCCTCATTAGACGGCATAGGTGGGTCAATGGTTTGCTTACCACCCCGACTAGTGATTGCCATATAGTGCGCATCATTTTTTGGAATTTTGGACAGTGTTGCTAGGAAGAGTGCCCGATTGCCGTGTCTTCACTGTCGCAGATAATTGGGCCATTTGCAACTCGATCTGTTTAATCGATATTGCATGTGTATCAACTTTTTGCCCAATACTAACTAAATCACACCTTAACTCTTTAATGTGCACATCACTAGCATGGAACCTCCTTATCATTTTGTGCAACATATCCTCAACTCGCGCCATACTATCTCCACCATCCCTAGGATTAACTTCACGATTTTGAGGAGGGACATAGGGCCCATTCCTATCATTTCTGTTGTCGCAGTTGTAGTTTCCATCTCATACATAATGACCCTCACGGTTATAGTTACCATAGATTCGACCTTGGTTCCTTTGACCTTGGTGCCAATTGTCCTGATTTGAGCCTTGGGCGCTCGGTAGGAAACCCCCCATCTGCTCATTTATTGCATAGGAGTCCTCCGCATAATAGCATTCATCATTAGATGGTGGTTTTGACAAGTAGTTGAATGCATTTATCTTTTCTGTACCCCCAGTGAGATGTTTTAGTACCAACCCAAGCTCAGTTCTCATCTGAGCCATTTCTTCGCGAATCTCATCTGTGGCTGGGTTGTGAGTGGACTGCACTGCGAAGGTGTTTCTCCCTGTATCTGACTTCCTAGTACTCCAAGCTTTATTATTCCAGGAGATTTTCTCTAATTTATCAGTAATCTCAGCATAAGGACACTCCCTATAAGATCCACCTGGTTTAGTGTCCAACACTGCTTTATTATTATCATCCTGTCCCCGATAGAAGTATTCCTTCAGTGACTCATCATCTATACGGTGATTTGGGACACTTCTCAAGAACGAGGTGAATCTATCCCAAGAACTACTAACTGACTCTCCCGGTAGTGCCACAAAGTTGTTCACTCTGTCTTTGTGGTTTAGTTTCTTGGAGACCGGACAGTAGCGTGCTAATAAAACATCCCTTAGTTGGTTCCAAGTGAAAATTGAGTTGTACGGGAGCTCAGTAAACCATATAGCAGCCTCTCCCGTCAGTGAGAGAGGAAACACTCTGAGCCCTATTACATCTTAGTCCAAGTCAGGCCTCCCTACACAACTTTTACACACTGCCCTTACCTTAGCTATATGGGCATGTGGATCCTCAAAAGGTTGCCGTGAAAACAAACCTCTGGCAGTGAGCATTTGCATCAGGCTACTAGTTACCACAAAGGTGTGGCCTATGGGTAGAGGAGGCAAGACAAGTGGCCCATCAGAGTCTACTATGTTATCATAGCCTCTGTAGTATGCTTGGGGCCGTGGAACGGGATTTTGTCCCCTCTGTTGGTGTTCATCTAGAGCATCGGGTAACAACTGACCATGAACATCAACCGGAGCTGGGATGTTCTGGTTTGGGTCATCATCATTGATTCCCAAGTTTCGATTCATGTTGCCTAGTGTACGCTCTAATTCGTGATCGTAGGGAAACAATGGTTCTCTTCCTCTCCGTGTATTTGGCATACAAGGAAGATGGTTCTGATAGAATCAAAAACAATAAAACAAAGTAAAATCAAGAAAATATCAACTAAACTATAGTAATAAGTTCAAGTTAATCTAAAAGCTATATTTCCCCGGCAGCGGCGCCAAAATTTGATACGCTCTAACTTACTTGTCAAATAAGAAGTAAAGCGGTCGTGTCAAGTAAATAAACCAACAATTCTTTCCTAGTATCTTGCATGCAAAGTGATAAGTTATGTATTTCTAAATCCTTTGTCCGGCATCTAGAAAATCTCACTCCGCACCTTGGTCCGGCTACATGTGTTGCTATCCTAACCCTTATCTTTACTTCATATTAAGCATCGTACTCGATATTTGACTAAGTTATTACCTCGTACCAATCAATACTAGCCTATTAGATAGTATACACTAAATCTATGTGGATAATTCTTTTTCCTATTATCTACCTCCTTAGTCCGGCAAGTAGCATTAAGGTGAGTTCTAACGTTGGCCATCCGTTAAAAAGACTTGTAAGCGAAAGAATTATTAATTCATGCAAGACACTATTCTAAAATTGTTATTTTAGTTAGGTTTTACCTCATTCTTTGCCTATGGTTCACACAACCCTAGTTATGGAGTTTAGTTACCCATAGTCATAATCACAATATTCAAATATATTATATAAGAATTCATGTACTTACTTTAATGAGAAAGAGTAAAATCTGAAAGTTTGCTTGATTAATCACCAAAAATCACCAACAATCACTTGCAAGAATCTCAAAGTAATCAAGAATATCACAAAAAGTCTAATGATAATCAAAAGCCTCACCAAAAAATCCAGAGTCTAACTAATAATACAGTGTCTAACAATACGGAGTCTAACCTCAAAAATGAAGTTTTTTGAACTATTTATATAAAATAAAAACCTAATTAAACAAGGATTCTATTTGCTGGAAATCTGTCAAAACGCGGCTGGGTCGACGGACCTCGCGACGGATCGTCGTGGTCACGACGGACCGTCATGGACTCTGTCGTCCTATACTTGTGTAATTTCTTCTGCTGCTCTCTTCATTACCCTCAACTGCAAGTATGACGGACCGTCATAGGCAAAACGATCCGTCGAGGGTCTTCGTTTCAAAACACTTAAACTCTTGGAATGTGGGTACTGGACTACTTCTCTGAACTTCATGACGAACCTGCAGGACGGACCATCATGGACTCCGTAACCCCACACTTGGTCAGACTTCCCCATCTTCCTTCAGCAGCTGCACTACGCTGCCACCTACGGACCGTCACAAGCATGACGGACCGTCACAAGCTCCGTAGGTGGTCTCTTCTGCATTTCTTCGCTCAAAACCTCCGCATTCATCTTTGAACAGATTTCCTGCAAATAAGGAGAAACTTATACAAAAATTAGCACAAAAAGGCTTTTGGACACACTAAACTTAAGTAAAAAGTATTAATAATACGTTGAAACCACGGTATATCGGTTCCCAAGCGAACCCTTATCCTGATTGACTACATGCAGAAAACTAACTCAAGCATGCCCAATCTTAAAATCTGAATATATAACTCTGAATAAAATAATATATTCACCTACATACTCCTAATAACTGATATAACTAAAAGTACAAGTGGAACCATGTGGAAGCAAAGAGGCTTACCATAGCTAAGTTGAACTGCATTTCACATCCGAGGAGCAACCCCTAGACGTAACCGTCATCGTCGTCCTCTTTGAGGACTAAGTCTGCCTGTTAGCTTACATCATTACATTCACAGGTTAAAATGTGGAAATTTTTAAAACTTTATATTACTTCTATATTGAGGTTTACATAGATCTCTACGTACACATAATATTTAAATCGAGTATACGTAGACCCTTCGTATAGGAAGATTACTCAGTCTTTTACTCTTATTGCACATAGGTATATAAAATATAACATAGTGTCAAATGGATGTCTCATCTCATAACCATCTACAAGATTATAATAATTTGGGCCTAGTCCATATATGAATGTAATAAGGCCACATATAGCCTAAACAATGTCTAGCACTCAAATAAAAAGGAAGGAACATAAGAGTCTTAAAACTAGAACAACTTCATTAGCTTTATGGTGGCATTGCCCTCAAAAAGTAAGGACCTACCCAACTTGGATGAGTGAGAATTCCAAGTCTTCCTTCAAAGTCGTCTCAAGAGCCCTTCAACGTCCGAAACCTAAAATGTTGTAGAAAAAGGGAGAAAATGGGGTTAGTACACCACTTGTACTGAGTATGAGACCATATGCACATCTACATGAAATCATGCTAAAAGGGACAATTCATTAAAACATGCAATTTACTTTAAAAAACCTTATGCACATTCAATAAGACCATGTCAATTAATAAGACATATTCATTAAGTCCAAAGGCTGTACATCACAAGACCAACAATACTAAGTCTAGTCGAGTCAACATGCATATCACATAGTTGAACACATCGTCAAGGAAACACTAACATCACGTTTCAATAGAAACAAGCATGGATAGAGTTCATTACAACATACCCAAAGCAAGACAATTACCGATGAACCCTTATTAAGTCAACTAGTGCAATGACTAAGCAAATCCCGATAACCTTACTCAATTAAGTAACCCAATAAGAACCATGGACAATATCAAACTTCACATAGCTTATCATTTAAGAGTGCATATCATCATACTTTATAAATAGAGACCAAACACATATTCATAAGCGAAACTAATCGTCATGTGTATCATCGATGTGCAAAGTCACATATACTTATCATGTATCATTATAAGCATATATATATATATATATAAATATAATATATATATATATATATATATTATATAAGCAAATCCCGATAACCTTACTCAATTAAGTAACCCAATAAGAACCATGGACAATATCAAACTTCACATAGCTTATCATTTAGGAGTGCATGTCATCATACTTTATAAATAGAGACCAAACACATATTCATAAGCGAAACCAATCGTCATGTGTATCATCAATGTGCAAAGTCACATATACTTATCATGTATCATTATATTATATATATATATATATATATATATATATATATATATAATATATATATATATATATATATATATATATATATATATATATATAAGAACATCCTCCTAAGACTTCCCTCAAGGATAACTAGTGCAAGCTTAGGTAGAGTCCTATACCCCTACCTAAACTAAGCTAAACCCCTTAGGTTTTCCTAGTTAGAGTTCATTGCTTTAGTTCATTTTTACCTTTTGGGAACATCTTGTCTTAACCGACATAGACCACATGAGATAATGTGAAATCCGGTATCAGGGAACCCTCACCGAAGGAAGGTGGACTACTTGCCAAGGTAGTACGAAAACATGAACATAGCAACTATGTGGATCTACTAGCTAGTATTCCTACGGGGCAACATAGTTCAAGAACTAGGAGATATAATTGAGACCCTGTTTATGCTATATGCATTATAGTTTCCAATGTCATGATTATTGTAATGATCCTACCTTCCCTATATATGAAGGGACACTCCTGACACTAGTTCAGTCGGTGCTAAGCTAGAGCCCCTTTTTAAATGTCTTTAATGCCTTTATTAGTTATCATTGATTAATGTAGGTCGTAGGGTCTATCCCTTGTATAATCATCATCATCATAGCTCAATAGTTATTGGTGAGTATATTTTATCATTACAGTTCATATAAGTGAGGTTAACACATTTACATAATCAGATCATGATAAGGCACATTGGCAAGTTATCACTATCCTTATAAAATACACATCTTAGCCAACACCTCACAAAAAATAGTCAAGATATTTCAATTCAACATTATACCAACCTTATCAATCTTAATTCAAGGTATACTTCAATACAACATCATCACTTATTCACAATTAAACTCAATTGAAGTAAATAACATACTCATACTCCATCATCAAGGTCTTACCATAAAATCTTAAATCAACCCAATAAGGGTGTAATATCGACAACTAAAAATAACCAACATGATAACAAGGCTAATTGAATCACTACGTCACAATCCATCACTAGTTCATAGCTTAAAATAAGAGACCTAGGTCAAAGTCAAAATCTCGATCAATTACTCAAGAACTAGCATGATAAGACTATAATTCATTTTAAAATATTCATAATTGATACAATAACGTCATGTAGTAGTAATTCAACCAATAACAAAGGCAGTTGAACCAACACTACACAATTCATATCAAGATAAAAACCTAGGGTTAAGGGGAAAATTTCATCTTCTACAAACTAGACCAATACAACAATTTATAGCGTAACATAGTCATAATTTATCATAATTTAATCAATACAATCCAAATAAACCATGAAAAAATCAGTTTGAAAGATCAATTTTGAGATAGGAAAAGACTCACATGAAAACTCATCTTTTGAAATCAATTTGATGGAACCCTTTGAGGAAAGAAGTCTCAAAAGGTGATAGGAATACCATACCTTAATGTTTGATGAAGATTAATGAAGAAACCTTGTTGATGTCATCCCTAAAATCCACCTTGACCTTGTCTTCTGTAGTGTTCCTCAACATGGGAGAGAGAAAGAAGAGAGAAGGAAGAGAGTTTGGGTTTCGGGAATTATGAGAGCTTAGGTTAGTTTAATTAGGTTTGGGTACTTATATATGTTGTAAATTAACTTAATTATACCTCCTCTAATCCCTAATTAACCTCCTAACTAATCCAACGAATTCAATGAATTAAATAAAAACGTGCAGCAAAATTAGTCCCTCACAGACGAGACAATGATCGATGGATCGTGTGTCCATCAACGGGCAGTGTTCACCTCCATGATACCAACTCGTCGATGAGTTTAGAGACTTTCCATTTGCAGGATTCCAAAAATTTTGCTAAGTGTCCATCGACGGAGGCATCGACGCCCCGTCGATTCACCAACGGCCCATTGGTGGTATTCGTTGGTGACACTGTCTCTTGACAATTTTAGCCACTTTAGCATAGATCCTCCTCAAGGGCCCTTAGTTGATCCTTGGGGTGTCATACTTGGAATTTTTGACTATGAACTAACTCTAATACATATTAGACACCATTTTACTAAATTTCATCATTTTTCGACTCTTAAGACTTAGTCAAATAGGCTAAGGCATTCTAGCACCTCATCAAAATAGTTTCCATACGTCATGAACTTTCTTTGACGTTTTGTTTTTTTTAACGTCCTAAACAACTTATATACACTAAAATAGACCTTAAAACAGTTTCTAAACCTTTTTACACATAGGTTAGACTCTAGAGCATGCCTTAGACTTTCAGTGTATTACACTGCATGTGGTTGAATTCAAGAGGGGGGGGGGGGGAGGAATTAAAAATGCAATAGTCGACTTCCTGATAAGTCCAGTCGATTCACCTGCATGTTAGTGGGGTAAATAAACAGTTAATAAAAGGCATTTATTAAAAGAATAAGTATTTTTCTATTGATTTGAATCACCGATGTTGTGCCTAGACCAGTCTTCTTGGGTTGCAAGGGTTTTCTTAAGAGCTTTGAAGAGAGCTTTGGTAGTACAACGTATGTGCAACTTGATCCTATCTGATATGAAAAATATGTATTTACCTTGATACTAACTCTACTTGTAAACCTACACTCAAATTCTTTCTTTTTCTTTTCTTTTCAGTTGTACCACTCGAGCGTTTACAAAGATTTTTAAAGCCAAACTGTTCTATAAGCTCAAGTGAAGTTGCGAACTTCACACTAGATTTTGAGGGTCGTTTATATAGATACGGACCCGTTCTCATTGTTAGGAGAACCCACGGGGTAATATTCTCAGTCAAAGCTGATTGGGATATTCCCTGATTGAAGCAAATTGCTGATCCATGTCCATATCAGATGGTAAATCTCTATTTCCATTCTTCTTGGCTTGGCTGTCTTGATCCTTTGATACGTTATCAAATCTTCAAATATTTTTCTTGATTCTCGTCTTCTTCTTTCCTTGACACCTCGATGCTATTTGTGACTTTGATTTGCTGATCCCTTGATTTGATCTTGTCAATTAGTGATCTCCTTAACTTTGTTGATTGCTGATTCAGAGCAATCTTTATGTTTGGATTGATTCCTTAGATTAGGCTTTCCTTTTTATCAATTTCTATAAAAATTAATCCTGTTATTTCCTCCAATCATGGTGACATCTTGTGGATTCATGTTGTTTCGATTTTGTGGCCTGTGAAGCGTGTAAGTAATGTGATAAGTGTAAATTATCAAAGATTAAATAACTCTAAGGATCTCCCCTTTTTGATAATGACAACTTGGTAATAATTTAATCTTATTGTCAATAGCTAAAAGCACTTGCTGTCTCCCTTTGCCTATGAGATTTTGCAGGACAAAGTATCTCCTCGTGTCTGTAAGAATAATTGTAGGAAGGAAAGCACTTTCTCCCCCTTTAATAGAAAACAAATCAAAAACATATATATAAAATGAAGTCATCAAAAGAACAACAGTCAAAACAAACTAAAATGTCAAAACAAAATACTAAAGCTAGTCAATGGGAATTAAAGCATCCAAACAAAAAACCACACAAGAGACGTTAACGAATTCCGAAAAGACGATTATTGGTAATTGAGGAACGTTTGCCACATAACAAAAAAATGCCATAGTATCAGTCCATACTACGAGAGAGACGAACATATAAGTCTGAACGGTAAGTTCAAGATCATTATTAGACAAGCTAACTCCACCCATAAGAGAGCCAACTTGCTTGATCAACTTGTTGAAAATGGAAATACCTTTCTGCTTAAGACTTGTTATAGCAATATGCAACTTACATATATCAGTGCTGGTGTCCTTTGGAGATGAAATACTTTCTCAAAAACATCATGAAGTGTCTCCATTCCTCGTTCCACTTCTACCAAACGATTCTTAAGTTTATCATTCTCCTGTGTAAGGATTGCAGCAAGTCTGCAATGATTTTTGTAGGCTTGGAATTTTTAGCCCTTGCCTCGACAGAGTCCTTTTTAACCCATTTTTCTCCAACCTACACATACCATATACTAGAAAAAGTACGAGAGTCGTAAGTAGCATTGATAACAATAGGGGTAAACTTAGAGACATCAACAATTGGATCAACTAGAATTCGGGAGATCAGTAGTTCATATGGCAGACTGGAAAATGCATTGGTGTCTTCAACACTTTCCTGCATGTATTCTCTGAACCGAACCACCCAATTTATGCGATATTTATGAAGAAGATATTAGTAAACAAACACATCCTGAGTAGAGATATTGCTGAGAGAGACCTTCTGGGTATGAGAGTTGTAGACAAAATATGTGCGATTATAAGCTGTTCAAAGCACAAGGACAGAGGAACAAAGTAAAATATGTCTGAACCCAGTTCAGCCCCAGCCCTCTTAGCTCCTTCTAGCGATGCTTCAAACTCATTCAGAAAACTTTGTACCAAACCATCTTCAAAGAGTTGTTCATTAACAATAATGTGATCTCCCAAAAAAATGTTTCTAACTCACCACTGTCAGGAGATATGTGAAGATTCACATAAAATAATCCAATCACATCTTCAAAGAGTTCAAGACCATAGAGAGTGAAAAACAGTGATAACTTTTGAACTTTGAGATAGGAACTTATCGGGCAGAGAGAATCATTTAGTTGACTCAGATTAACCACATGACCGAAAATAATGGGTCGAGTTTTGAAGTTATCATACCTATTGTCACATCCAGGAGCACCCCCTAGTCGTAGCTGGCATCGTTGTCCTAAAAGAGGACTAAGACTTGACTCTTAGAATTCGTCATTACATTTCATAGGTTAAATTAGAGGAAAATTTAAAACTTTTAACTACTTCTACATTGAGGTTACTTAGAACTCTCGCTTACACAAGTATATAATTAGCGAGAATACATAGAATCCTCGCATAGGAAGCAATACATAGGCTTCTACTTTTATTTCAGATACGTAATATAATAATATTGATTTTTAAGAAGATTTGTAGTGGTATTGTCCTCAGAAAGTGAGGACCTGCCAAACTTGGAGAGTAGATTTCCAAGCCTTCTTTAATGGACTTCTAAAAGATCAACAACTATTACCTACATTTGTAGTTAACATGAAAGATGGGTTAGTACACACTTGTACTAAGTATGAGTATATGCACAAAAAACATTTGAAATAATGCTAAAGAGCATTTGTTCAAAACAATGCTAAAGTACTTTGAAAAGCCTTATGCACAATCATATAAACCCATATAGACCAACAATTACCTAATCCATAAGTCAAACCCATGTACAACACAAGACCAACATCATCAAGTAATAGTCAAAAAATCATATATAAAAGTTCGTAACATCATAATATAATCAAGACCCTTACCCATAACCCATAATCAAGTCAACAAGTGCAATGACCAAGTAAAGTCCCATAACCCTACTCAATCAAGTAAACCAATCAAAGGGCTATAAGTAATGCTTGACTTCACATAACATGGCATCAAGAGTAAACATCCTCATATTTAGCAATATAGACCAGTATTATGTTTGTAAATGAAACTAACATCATATAAGATCATCAACATGTAAAGTGAACATATACATAACATTCAATTTTTAAGATCATAAGAACAACCTTCTAGGACTTCTCTGAGAGCCAACTAGTGCAATGCCTAGGTAGAGTCCCAGACCCCTACCTAGACTAAGTCAACCCTTTAAGTCCCCTTAGTTAGTGTTCACATTGTTACTTCATTTTACTTTCGGGAACATCTTACCTTAACCGACTTAAACGACATGAGCTAATGTGGAATCCGGTGTCATGAAACCTTACACCGAAAGAAGGCGAACTACTTGCCAAGGTAGTGCCAAAATATAAACATATTATTTATGTGGATCCACTAGCTAGTATTCCTTTGGGGGCAACATAGTTCAAGAACTAGGAGATTTCGTTGGGGATATCTTTATGCTACATGCGTTATAGTCTCCAATCTCATCAGTACAATAGTGAAACTACCTTCCCTATGCGGGAAGGGAGACTTCTCACTACTAGTTCACTCGGTGCGAAGCTAGAGTACTTTTAAAAAGTCTTTCATTAATAATCATAACTTAGTTTAGGTCAAAAGATAATATTTTTTTGTATAGCCATATTCATTAGCTCAATAGGAATTGCATGACAATACCTTTCATGACAACCCTCATATATGAGATTAGCACATTAACATCGTCATATCATAGTAAGGCACATAGGTACTTGACCAAACTTATATCATTACATCTTAAGAATAATGTCACAATCACATAATCAATACATTTCAATTAAACATAACACCAACACCTAATCAATCACATAATAGAGTATACTTCAATATAACTTAATCATAAACAAAAGTAATCATAATTGAAGTAGAGGTTTAGGATATCAAAGACTTACCCAATCTCCTTCAAAAGCATTCATCATGGTCTTACCATCAACCAACCAATTTCATCCAATAATAGGTATAATAACATCAATCAATAGTAATTAATACAAGAACTACAATAATTGCATTATCACTATAACAATCTACTTCAATTCGTAACCTAGGGTTAGGGGAGAAGGGTCAACATGAATTCTTCAATAAATAGATATAATCCCCACAATACATTAACCTAGTAAATCCATAAATGCATTAGAATAGATAAAACCAATCTAACAATCTATACATTCTTCAATTCCCATCAACTCATAACAAGATCTAAGATTTGGGGAAATTGCGGAAACAAACATAATCTACATGGAATTTAATCAATTAACCATTAATATACTATTAATTAGTCATAGGCAGTCACAATTTAACATTAATTTGAACTATAGATGAAAACCCCATTGGAATTAGAAAACCCAATGGAATTGAGTATTTTGGAAATCAACTTTGAAAGGACCTCTTGGGGAAAACAATCCCAAGAGTGAATAACCCATACATTAATGAATATTAATCCACTAAATTGAAGTCAAATCCTAGAGAAATTTGTCTTCTTCTTCAAGCTTTGTTCTTCCTTTAATGGAGGATTTGGGGAGAGAGAAAGTAGAGAGAAGGAGAGCTTTTGGGATTATTTTGGGAATTAGGTTTAGGTGAGTAAAAAATGACTTAAAAATTCCCTTAGGTATATAATCACTCCCTATATTACCCAAAACACCCCTCACATAAATTGGTCTTTTTTGTGAAGTCAAAATGCCAAAAATACGATTTTATCGAATTTGGGGGTGTGGCTCCACGTCGCGAGGTTAATTACAATTTTAATTTTTGTAAAGGTGATCTGAGACAGAAGGGTTCATGTAGGATTCGCGTCGCACATCAGCCCATTGAATCTTGACTCACGCAGGCTGCTTTGGTAGCCAGCCACCCATGTTGGGGTCCTCTTGACCCTTCTGGTGGTCTTTGAGGCATCGTTATTGGACGTTTAGACCCTTTATACAACACTCAACCTAACCAAAGTCTTTTTACATGTTTTATAATTCATTTTACCCTCCAAATACTTAACCAAACATAGCGACGTCAACAGTTCAATTTAGCTAGTTTCCGGACGTCATGGACGTTCCTTGACATCTTGGCTCTAAAACTTCTCAGTTGACTTATAACCATTATTTTAGGTCTTAAAAAAGTATCTAAACGTTTATACACTCATTTTAGGCGCTATATTATGTCTCTAATTTTTCAGAGTGTTACATTATCCCCCCTAAGGAACATTAATCCCCGAATAACACTAAACTTTTAAAAAGGAAAGGATAGACTCAAGAGTAGGATCCTAACCAACAATATACAAAATCTTCATGAGTTACAACTCAAATCAACGTAACTCCATTCAACACATAATCATGACATTTACACAAATGACTCAAAATATCAATTTTCACACATAAGAGCTCAAAATCACAATATAAGGAATTTCCTTCTCACAACAACAACATGGGATAAACATATCATTAAAGAGTCAATCATGCCAAAGTTCATTTCTCAACATACATACATGGTCAATACACATTATGAAGGCAACAACATACCAAATACACAAATAAGTGCAATTCAAGTAAAGAAATAATTTTCTATGATAGTTCATTTTAACATAAACCTTTTATGATATATAATGCATATCCTTGCAAAAAAAGTCAAAATAAAATGAACTCATTAGTTTCATTATAAATATGAACAACTAACCATAATTAGAAAAGAGATGAGGATAACAATACTTCATGTCGGCCTCGGCCTCCCATGTTGCTCCCTCAACTAGGTGATTCTTCCATAACACCTTTACGGAAGTCACCTCCTTGTTCCTCAACCTATTCACTTTTCTATCAAGAATTTCAACCGGAGCCTTCTCATAAGAGAGGTTCTCTTCCACGCCTAGACCCTCAATCGAAAGTACAGACTCGGGATCACCAATGCACATCTAAAACATGGATGCCTGGAAAATAGGAAGAACCGAAGATAGTTCATTAGAAGATTTCAACTCGTATGCAACCTTTCCAACCCTTTGTAAAATTTGAGACGGACCCACTAATGAGGACTCAACTTCCATTTCTTGGCAGATCTCACCACTCCTTTCATGGCTGAAATTTTTAAATACACTTTATCACCTTCTTCCAACTCTGAGTCTCTTCTCCTATGGTTGACATAAGATTTTTTTCGGCTATAGGCTATTTTTAATCGGTTTCTTACCATATGAATTTTATCCAAAGTCTGATAAATCTTTTCGGGGCCTAAAACTGAATACTGACCCACTTCAAACCATCCAATTAGAGATCTACATCTCCTACCATAGAAGGCCTCAAAAGGAGCCATATATATAGATGAATGGTAACTATTATTGTAGGAAAACTTAACCAAGGCAAATGTCTTTCCCAATTCCTTTGAAATCAATGATGCAAACTCTAAGCATATTCTCAAGGGTTTCAATAGTGCGCTCTGCTTGACCATCCATTTGGGGATGAAAAGCGGTGCTTAGCTTCACCTTGGAACCCAACCCTTTTTGGAATAACTTCCAAAACATAGATATGAATTGTGCACCTCTATCCGATATAATGGATAATGGAATACCATGGCGATACACAATCTCATCTATGAAGATCCTTGCATAGTCCTCCGCCGAGTATATGGACTTGACGAGAATAAAATGAGCGGATTTGGTAAACCTATCCACAACCACCCATATAGAGTGATATTGCTTTTTTGTCCGAGAAAAACTTACCAAGAAATCCATATTTATGTCTTCCACTTCCCAATAGGAATTTGGATTTCTTGAAGCAAATCACTTGGCTTTCGGTTCTCGACATTCACTAGTTAGTAATTTGGACATTTTGCAACAAATTTTGCTATATCCTTTTTCAAACCATCCCACCAAAATACCTCTCGAAGGTCATGATACATCTTTGTAGAGTCTGGATGGATGGAGTAACGGGAACCATGAGCTTTCTCAAGAATCCGTTTCCTCAAACCATCTAGATTGGGAACACACAACCTTCCTTAATACCTCAAGAGACCATCCTATCCTAAGGAGAGTGACTCATTTAGGTTACGAATAACTGAATACTTCAAATCCATCAATGGTTGATCAATATGTGTCTTAGACTTCACATCAACCACCAAAGACGATTAGAAGTTATGATGGACTATAAAACCACCTTTTTGAAAATCTTCCAATCTAACACCTAGTCTAGACAACCGATGAACATCCTTCACTAGGTATTTCTTGGATTCATCTACATGAGACACACTACCCAAGATTATACGACTTAGAGCATCCGCAACCACATTGGCCTCGTGGGGTGGTACAAAACTCTCATGTCATAATCTTTCAACAATTCCAACCACCTTCTTTATCAGAGATTCAACTCCTTGAGTAAACAAATATTGAAAACTCTTGTGGTCCGTATACACATCGACATGAACACCATACAAGTAATGCCTCCATATTTTCAAATCAAATACCACAGTCTCTAAGTGAAGATCATGAGTTTGGTAGTTCTTCTCATGCACCTTAAGTTGTCTAGAGGAATAGGCTACTATTTTGCCATGTTGCATAAGGACAAACCCCAAGACCACTTGGGATGCATCACAATATACAACGAAGCCCTTGGTACCCTCCGATGAAGTCATAGTGGAGCGAAAGTAAGCCTCTCTTTCAAAATTTGGAGGATTCTTTCACATGCGTCCAAGCACTCAAATGTCACACTCTTTTGGGTTAAAGTAGTCAAGGGTTTTGAAATTGATGCAAAACCATCCACAAACACCCTATAGTATCTTGTTAGACCCAAGAAACTTCTAATGTTAGTTGGAGTCAATGGTCTAGGCCAATGCTTAACCACCTCGGTTTTCCTTGGATAAACCTCAATTTCCTCACTAGAGATGATATGACCAAGAAATGCCATCGGCCCCAACCAAAACTCACATTTGCTATACTTGGGAAATAGTTCATTTTCCTTAAGCACTTGCAACATCACTGTCAAATAATTCATGTGTTCACCCTCATTTGTCGAATATACAAAGATGTTGTCAATGAAGACAATGACAAATGAATCTAGGTAACTTCAAAATACCCTATTCATCAGGTCCATAAACAGCGTCTCCGTATTAGTGAGACCAAAGTACGTTACTAGGAACTCATAGTTTCCATACCTAGTCCGAAATGCCATTTTTGGTATATCTTCACCTCTCACCCTAAGTTGATAATACCCCGATCTTAAGTTAATCTGAGAAAAGTAGATTGCTCCTTGAAGTTGATCAAACAAGTTGTCTATCCGAGGAAGAGATACTTGTTCTTAATTGTGACTTTATTGAGTTGGACATAATCAATGCTCATTCTAAGGGACCCATCCTTCTTTTTCACAACCAATACCGGAGCACCCCATGGAGAAATACTAGGTCTAATGAAGCCTTTATCTAGTAATTTTTTGAGTTAAGCCTTTAACTCTTTCAATTCGGTTGGAGCCATCCGATAAGGAGGAATCGAAATGGGTTGGTATCCGGTACCAAGTCAATACCAAAATCAATTTCTCATTTGGGAGGAACATGTCACATTCAGGGAGCACCCTCTAGAAGTAACATGGCGTACTTGACATCTAGGAGGTCTTATACAATCCCATATTTATCATTCATCATATTGTCATAGGTAAATTTACCGGAAAATTTAAAACTTTCTTAGAACATCATATGCTAGAACATCACTTTCATTATATATGTAAAATATCATAATACATAGTTAAGAACTCTAGTCTCTTTTTGCCATCCTAGACTCAACATCATAAGAGTACTTTAGGATCACAACCATATAACATAATACGTAAGAACAATAATAAAAGACTTTATAGTAAACTAGACTTAGGATATCCTTGGACTTAAGGATTTCTTTCCTTGAGCTTGGGAATCACATATCAAGCTCCTCATCTTTTAAAGACATCCCTTGATCATCCATAACCTACACTTTGTGTAAACAATGAGAAGAACAGAGTTAGTAAAAGAATGCACTAAGTATGACAACAATGGAAAAACATGCACTTAAAAGGGACATTTTTTTGAAATCATACTTCATGCCATTTTGTGAAAACTTCATTAAAACTTTATAAAATAGCATTTATATCATTCACATACTTCATATCGACATATTCAAAGGCCAAACATCATATAAAATCACACATAGAATTTAAGCCACATTTGTCTCACTTTACAATAACCTATTTGCACTTTACAATAAGCTTTTCGTCTTTACAGTGAACTTCTTCTTTTAACTCATCAACCTCCCATGTAAACCTCTAGTGATACTTGGTGCAATGCATCACCTTAAGGTCACAAGGAAACCATACATATAACTTAGGTAAGCCAACACATACCATCATAGAAGTATAATACATTAAAGACACATTTAAGCCAGGACTCTAATGGCTTTACAGTAAGCTACATCAACTTGCACATCTACTCAGTTTACTTCACATAAATGTATTATAAAACCTTACTAACAATCCTATTCTAAGTCTAATAGTGCAATGTATATGTGAATCCCCATTACCTCACACATACTTAGTAAACCTATCATAAGACCACAAGCCTTAACACTCTATTTCATACATCAACAAGCAAGTGAAGACAACTTCAGTCATGTCAACAAAACCTTCATCATATAGTCATTATGACCAACCTATTATATATAATAATAAGACCACATCATAAAGACTCATACTATGCACTACATTACAACAAGTAGACAGTTACTACAAAGTTATGCATAAAGAACATATACATAGACACATGCATTAGAATTCCATCCTAGGAATCCCCTCAAGAGCCGCTTGTGCAATGCATAGGTGAAGTCCCATACCCACACCTACATTAATAAACTACCCTTAGGTTATCCTAGTTAGGGTCCTTACTTTACTGCCATTGTCCATTTTACTTTAGGGAAACTATAGCCTTAACCGACACTAAGACCATAGGTGCTACATGGAATTTGGTGTTCTGGATCCTTACACCAATGGAAGGTGTTCTTACCTAGCCAAGGTAGAACATTACCATATGCTAGCATATTAGTGAATTTACTTGCTAGATCCTATATGGCTAGTATTTAGTTATGGATCTTGGATGTATATATAGTAACATTCCTCTATGACTTTGGGCAATGAGGCTAACAACCTCATGAGGCTTATGGTGACCTACCTTCCTCCAATTGAAAGGGACACCCCTCACTTCAAGTTAACTAGTTCTAAGCTTAGTTCCATTAATTAAAAAACCTTTATTAACTTTATCTTACACAAATAGGCTTAGGATATTTACTCCTTATATACTCATAGGTCATAGATGAGAGTTCATCAACCTAAATCATGTGAGACACCCTTTGACATGGACATAGCATATGTAAGAACCTACCTAGTTGTAGTGTACATATGAGCACACCTTTCAAGGCCCCTCCATTAACTATATCTTCATACATGTGTGTGTGAATACTTATATGTGAGAAAACCTTTTGTCACATCCCAAAACCACACCTTAGAATATAGGGTACAATATCGGATCTTAATCGACGTACTCGGCCTCTCAGAGGTCTTATAGAAGCCCTTTGATATCATTCATTGCGTAAACATAGTGAAAAATAGTGTGGAACTAAAACTTTTCACAAAACATAATAGTCTTCAAAATATATTTCATATAAAAGTAATAAGAAATACTAAGTCTCAATATCATCATCTTAAGACATAAGAATACTTGGGACACGATCCATACTTCAAAATACTAATATATAAATACTTAGTCTATTACAATACTTTGAATAGAAACATAAAAGACATATATGCTATCGAGTCAAGTGAGGACATACTTCAACTTCTCTTGAACGATCTTTTAAGTCCAAGTCTTACTTCTCAAATATCCTCACCTACCAATAACTATATAGATATATAAATTATGGAGTTAGTACAACCACATGTACTAAGTATGACACTATGCATAAAAATCGTGAAAACGGACTTTTACTGGAAATATGATTCCTTTTATTTAAAAAATCATATTATAATCATAATAACAACATTTAACAACTTAGAAACACATAAGATAACATACAACCAAAAATCACATTTTTATAACTCACTTACCAGTAAGCTATATTCACTATACAGTGAATTAATTCACTGTAACAGTGAAATACTTTACCTTCTTGTTAACCCACTTCTAGCATGTCTCTCACTAAATGCTATCCTAAGATTCACTTGAGTCACACAAAGAGAGACCACCCATACACTCTTTCTAGATGTGCCTAAACGACCCTTAACATTATTTATAATGTGTCACATACACACTTATCATAACATCAAGGTGAAATTCTTCTACTTAAGGTGACTCTAAGTCTCACTTGAGTGAGTTGTGAAGCGACCGCCAATAAATCCCTTACACACACTCTTAAGAAATCCTATAGATTCCGTAGAATAGAATCATTCTCACTTAATACACCAACACATAGATGATATGGCATTCTCCTTCCAAAGCTATCAAAAGACCTACTTAAGTTAATCAAGAAGTTAACGTCCATAGTGACCTCTTCAAGATTACCTAAATAGTACTTAATACTACCTAAGTCTTAGATCAAGACGTCCAAAGATAAGACTTGGAGAGATCATCTCTTATGCCCTTTTCACACTTTAGCTAAGGAATCCTTAAGTTACTTTATATTAGTTACTTATTTATTTACATACTCCTTAAAATAAGTCATTAGTTCATTAGTTCATTAAGACACACACATCACATAAAGAACATTCAAATAATGGTCTTGGACAAGACCTAGGAACTCCATGTAACATCTTCAAAGTCCATTGTGCAATGTCTAGATAGCGTCCCATACCACCACCTAAACCTCATAAACTTCTCTAATGCTAACATGTATTATATATGATTAGAATAGGAAATAACCGACATATACCATGATAGCAAGACTTGGAATCCGTAGTTCTATCCTACTCCGATGAGGTTGTTCTACTAGTAATGGTAGAACCTAGACACATCCCATGTTGGCACATGGTTAAGGAATATGAAGGACTTCTTTGTATTGTAGTATCATACTTAACTAGAACTACTTACCTTACCATACTCACTCGGTTATATCCTTCTTTCTCATAGAGTAGTTCACACATTATGTTCACATAAAAGGGTTCCATAACAAGTTCATAACCCAATCCTATTTACCCTATCAAAGAAGGTCTACTAGGGCTACCTCACAATGGTGACAAGAAGTTCATGATGACTTTCCTAAGGATTAATATGATGTCGTTCCATCCAAATAACCTTAAGCCTATCATTCCTTTACTTTGAAGGATGCCATTACGACTTACAACTTCAACAATCTCAACATTATCACTAAGTCAAGGTTTTTACATAAAAGATTCTCTTAAGTTGATTAAGGTGACATGTCATTCATACATTTAAGACCAAGAGTTATAAAACCCTAAATTAACACATCACATATTCATAATAATATTTATCAAGCTGGGACACAAGTCAATCAAGACAAGACATCACATACTTCACTTTTAACTCACAATGCAAGTCATTCTAGAAGCACCTAGAAACAACCCTAACATCTTCAAGTCATCTTATATACTATCATAACATCATCAATGAAATCAACATAGACTTATATAGCCAAGTAGGAATAACCAAGACTCAACTGCAACACTACACACATAATGTCAAAGGCATAGTCTAACATGGTCACCTAAGACAACTTCAACAGAAGAATACATATATGAATCCACATGTAGATAGATATTCTCATGCTTCACATAATGAAACTACACAAATAGTCATCTTACTTCAAGTAGTTGTCAACAAGGCCAAGATCATAATATTGCATAAAGTAACGCCGGTAAGGCCGCATCAATTGCAAGTAAAACACATAACACCGCCATCATAAGTGGACCATACCAATCACAATACAATTGAAGTATAAAAACATCAAAATAAAAGGAATAGGGCAGCATACACCCACATCATCCTCAACACTTCAATCCAAAGTCAATTTACTCAATTCGATAAAGACCCTTACCCAAGGCCATAACCAACAATTCAACATCAAAACTAGAATAATCAATGAAATAGGTCAAATCTATGTAAATTCATAAATTTACTACAATTATTACATCAATGAATAGCCCACATAAAACTACATAAGAATTCATCAACATTAGATCAATATCAAGTAACCCAAAACTTAGTCAAAATCTAGGGTTCATCCAATTCATGGGTTCACAGGTAATTAGGTTAAATTCATCAATAAAATATTAATTAAATAATTATTCAATATTTAGAAATCATTTTTTATGCAAGAACCCATGGTAGAATCATGAAATTGGACAATCAACTTTAGAAACTTTAAAAATATCTTGAGAATTGTGGCTTCTTGATGAAGAGAGTTTCAAGGATCAATATCCATACCTTGGTGAAGATAATTACTAACATTGATGTATAATTTCCACTAAAAATTTCACGTCCAATATGTTCCTTGATTTGGACTTCAACGGAGACTTTGAGAAAATTTTAAGGGATTTTGGGGTTTTGATTTGGATGAATGAAGTATTCTAACTGTTAAACACTTATATGCACATTTAAAATACCCAATATACCCCTTAATAAACCTACAATACATCCATTTATAAGTGGGTGAATTTACAATTTCACCCCTAGGCATAACAGTGACTGCACATAGGCACACATGCCAATCGACAGACTACCCATCAAGGGGCAAAAGCCCACTTACGGGGCGTGCTGGCAACCGTCGATGGGTTCATAGGCTGGGAAATGGTAGCCTTTACACCCAGTATAAGTACCTACCCCACTACCACCACCTACGGGGCGTCGACCAGGCTGCAGACCGTCGATTGCCTTCCTTAGGTGGACTGCCTTTTGGCAGTTTTGGCCATCAACTTGCGTCCTTCCTCAAGGACCCTTGGTTAGTCTTTGGGGATAATTTCATCGTCATTTCCAACCCAAATACGATATTCTATGATTCTAAAACCTCTCAAATAAATTTTATCCAAAACGAACACGTAAAACTCGACGAAACATACTTAGACACATAAGGTCGTTGTAAGGAATATCTTTCGAACGTCTTGGACGTTCTTGGACGTTTGACCTCCAAACTTCACAATACTTGACAGAATGCCTATACATGATATAATAACTCATTTAAGGACCTTAAAACCTAATTAATCACTCAATATCACATAAAAACACATATGAGGCACATAGGTGACTTAGTCGTCGAACGTCTTAGTCGTACTTTTATGTTTGACTTCCAATGCACCTAATACTCTAGATACTGCCTGTATACCATATATTAGACCTATTTAGGACCTTATACCATCAATACCAACATGTTAGGATCTAGTTCACCTAAGTCATTTTCGGGGTCTTACACCTTTCACTTAGCACATAAATGTCACACATGTTTATATATCAATGGATAAGTCTATAGGTATAACTATATGAGAAATCCTTTCATATAAACACAAAAAGATACTAAGGAAATTCATACTTCATAATATCATATGCTCAACACAATAGCATATAAGTCATATTCATAACATTTCCATACATTCAGTTTCATAAACATAGATAACAAAGCTTAGGAACTATCATATCAAGGTACACATGTGCAATGCATAGACAAGGTCCCATACCCTTACCTATACTAGTAAATCTATCAAGTCATACTAGTTAACGGAATACATATCATACTTTCATAGACATAAGCTTAACATGCATAGTAGTAGACACAAGTGAATATGAGAACAACCTTTCATTATACACTATGATCCTATACTACTTGTAAGCACGCATGTAGAGTGAAGGTGTGTGTACATTGGTCAATATAATCACATAATGGCTATCAAAAAGACATCGAGGCAGCCACCCTCTGAGGACCACAATGCACAACCAAGTCTAGACCACACAACACACAATAGCATAGGAGACAAGACAAGCTTCACAATACATTCAAGACTCGTAACCTTGGATATTCACACACTCACCTAGGGGTACATGGGTAAGGTATATTAAACTATTTATAATAATCTAAGGCAGAACCTAATCAAACCCCAACATAGTCATACACATGCATATGCAATAACCATACAACCTAGATCACAACTAGAATAGGAAACTAGATCACAACTTCATATTGGGTGATCATCACTAACACACATCCATAATATAATTTTCCTTCAATCCCATGATCACATCACATATATATTCAAAATAAAGTAAACACCACAACCATTAGCCGGCCATACCACACAATGCCATGCACATCTTCATCAACTACCAATACTATAAGAAAGTAGAAGGGAAAAGCCATCCTTACCAATTCATAATCCTTCGATCACCATTGATCAATACAAATTTTTCATCAACAATACAATATAGGACAGTAGCTAAATATAATTTAATCATAAAGGATACTATGAACAATTTGCTACAAGATCATGCTACAATAAGTACACTACATCACCAAATATACTATAAGGTAAGACATAGATACCTTACTAGGATTCCTTGATTTGATCATCATGATCCAAATTCATAAAAATACAATTAGTGCCAATCTATGGCAGTAGATAAAGAAATAATGATCAAGTCTAAATTATGCTTCATCTAACCTAGAACTTAGATCACATCATGTATATAACATTATCAATCCATAGATTAGAAGAACCTAGATCAATTCATGCCAATCCTTCTTTAATATACAAGATTTATACTCACGATTCAACCATGATATTAACCTAAGTCAGTAGGTACAATCATCATAACATAATCGAATTCCATATTCATACATTATAAAAGGCAATGTTACAGTGAACACCTATAGATCTAAGCTATCTTTGTTCAAATCTTCATACATTGATCCACATGGTATTAATCAAAAACTCATAATAAATATACTTAAATAATAGTAGAAATGATCAATTAAACATAATAGAATCATAATTCAACCAATAACAAGCCACGATCGCAATGCCCATGCAAGGGCTAAATCGAGTTTGGAAAGGGACACAGGTTCATAATGCAATTGGACTGAAATTCACGTTAAAAATAATACATTATAATCACATCATCATGATTAATCCTTTGAAAACGTTTCGAGAAAGAACCCATAGCTACATTGAAGATGAAGTTTGATCATGAAATCTCTTTTGAAAACTTTGAGAAGAACTCTCTAGATGGAAGATTAACTAGAGATGAAGGATAACCATACCTTATTGTTGAAGAAAACCTATAAAAATTGATTAAGAATCCGTGGGAATCCAAGCTCCATGCTGTTTTTGAGCTTCACTTTCAATGGAGGTTTCTAGAGAGAATTGGTTTTATAGGGAAAGTCTAACTATTGTAGAATGAATTGGGAATGGGTTGATCACGTTTTTGATCACTTATATACATCAAAAAATAATAAAATAAACCAAGTAGGGCCAGGTTAGGAAGTGGGGTGAATTTTCCATTCACTCCTCAAGTAAGGCAGTCTCTAGGCAACCTGTTACAGCCTGCACCAACGGCCACCATCGATGCCCAGTAGGTCCATCGGTGGACCGTCAGTGGCTTCCGTCGATTGGATATTGGTCTGTTCTTTCATTGAGCATTCCCAGGAAAAGTGTTGATCGATGCCTCCCCATCGATGGGGCGTCGTTTGGTTAAGTCAATTGGCACTGTCAAGGCAGTCTCTCGACAACCGTTAGGTCCTTCTTATGGGCCCTTTAACGGGGCCCTTGGGAAGTCATACTTGGACGTTTCCAACATAAATATGAGCATTAACAAGTGAAGTACCTTCCACATAGGGTTCACCCAAAAAAATTACATGCAACACGTCTAAACATGCTAGGCACCATCAAGACAACACATGCATGTCTCAAGGTCTAACTTTCAAATATCTTGGAATTTCTTGGATTCTGACCTATAAACTTCATGAAACTCACCATAATTACTAAAATCATCATATTTAATCATATAAGGATCTCATATGCTCATGACACACACATAGGCACATAGAAACACATAAATCCCCTTAGGTGAGTAGTCGTCGAACGTCTTGGTCGTCCCTTGACATTTTACTTCCATATGACTCCAAATCACCCTTGAATACTTTAAAACACTTAATTAAAATGTTAAAAAGATCATAGTCACAAGTGAGGCTCTAAATACCCTAACTCATTTTGGGGGCTTACAGAACACCGGGAAGATTATTAGGAAAAACCTCTGGAAATTCCCTTACTACAGGGACCGACTCAATGGGATGAACTTCGGAGTCTAAATATTTGAATGTCACAATGTTTTATAAAAAACCTTTAGAGATCATATTACAATCATGGAAATTTTTTATGAATTTCCCCCTTCAACTCTAAGACGGGTTCATTTGGAAAATTGAACTTGACAATTCTTGTTCTATGATCAATGGAAGAAAAACAATAATCCAACCAACCCATAACCAAAATAACATTAAAATCAACCATATAAAGTTCTAATAGTTCAACTTGAGTAACACTATTGGGCAATATTATAGGAAAATTTCTATATACCCTCATTGCAACAACCGACTCACCCACCGGGGTTGTCACCTCAAAAGGTTCATTCAAAATATTGGGCAAAATGTCAAAATTACTAGATAGCAAGGGAGTAACAAAAGGTAATGTAGCACACGGGTCAAGTAAAGCATAAACATCAATAGAGAAGACTTGTAACATACCAATCACCACATTGGGAAAACTCTCTTGTTCACCCCTAGAACGAAGAGCGTAAAAACAATTCTTCTTTGGAGGATCCACATTAGAACCACTAGATTGAGCTTTCCATCTATCTTTTTCCAGACCCTTAAAATTAGGGCAATCCCTAAACTTGTGTCAACTCTTGCCACACCCAAAGCAATTGTTCGTCCCAACAAGGCAATAGCCATAATGCTTCTCTCCACACTTTCCACAAGTTGGCTTCTTGGTTGGTGAACTAGTACCTCTTCCCTTTTGAGACTTAGGGTTAGACACCCTATCATCATGAGTCTTGGTAAATTTGTAAGGAAGTTGATTCAATAACCTCTTTTTGAACCTAGGCTTGTCTTGGATATCAAGCCTACCCTTTGAATAACAACCATCAAATGACTTTTCCCTATTGACATCTCTACTCTTTCTCTTAAACCTTGTCTCCTACACTTGTTGAGCATGAACCATAAGACGAGAAATATACACATTATCATGTAGCATAGCCAAAAAATATTCTTCTTTCAAGTCATCGGACACTCCCATCAATAAGTGGATCATCTCATCCCTCGAGTCGGAACCAAGGAATGAGCATATTTCGACAACTTAGTAAATTTCAAAGAGTAGTCAAGAACACTTATACCTCCTTGACTAAGTTTGAAGAATTCTTCCACCTTAGATTCCATCTTTTCTTTTGGAAAGAACCTATCAAGAAAAACCTTCTTCAAAATCTCCCATGTCACCAAACCACCCCTCAATGGCCTATTGTCTCTCCATCGGGTGTACCATGTTTGGGCCACATCCTTGAGTAATAATGTCTTGGGCCATTTGGAGAAAGTATGCCCTTATGTAACCATCCAACAAGGCCGGAGGATTGGCCGGAGATTGGTCATCATTACCAACTTATTTAAGAGAAGGATCTTGATTTCCAAGGGGAGGAACTCCCGCATTAGAAATCTCTTCATAAAGTCTTCGTGCGGGTGTCCTTTGATTATTCATTCCTATAACCACAATACAAGGTGTAGGTGAAAGAACACATAAACTAGACTCTAAACGCACGACATTGGGTTTCCAAGAAAATGAGAATTTCCTTAGCATCATAGAGCTTCTCACTCATAAGTGTGGCGCTCTTCAAAATTACGAATAAGAACCTACATAGACGTGGTTTAATGAAACATCAATCCTAAAGATATTCAACCTGATGCTCTGATACCAAGTTTGTCACATCTGGGGAGCACCCCCTAGATGTAACCGGCATCGTCATCCTCGAAGAGGAATAATACTAGCCTCTTAGAATTCATCATTATATTTCATAGGTTAAATCAACGAAAAAGTTGAAACTTTTTAACTAATTCTACATTGAGGTTTACTTAGTTCTCTCGCTTACACATTGTATATATTTAGCGAGTATACATAGACTCCTTGTATAGGAAGCAATACACAGGCTTCTACTTTTATTTACCATACATAATATAATAATTTAGATTCATAAGAAGTCTAGAATAAGTCTCATAGTAAACAATGTAAGTCGAATACAACATCTTCGGTTCAAAACGTACTTCATTAAAATAAAAAAGTCAACAAAGAAAGAGAATGAGCTAAATCGTCATTAAGACTAAACAATATTCAATAAAAATATAGTTGCATCGTCCTCATAAAGACAGGACCTACTGAACTTGGAGAATAGGATTCCAAGCCTTCATCAATGGCCCTTTAAAATATCAATGACCTAAACCTACATTTGTAGTAAACATAAAAGATGGGTTAGTATTCCTATGGGGGAAACATAGTTCAAGAACTAGGAGATGTAGTTGGGACCCTCTTTCTGCTACATGCATTATAATCTCCAATCTCATGAGTACAATAATGAAACTACCTTCCCTATGTGGAAAGGACACTCCTCACTACTAGTTCACTTGGTGCTAAACTAGAGTCCCTTTTGAAATGTCTTTCATTAACAATCATACCTTAGTTTAGGTCATAGGATAATATCTCCTTGTATAGCCATAGTCATTAGCTCAATAGGAATTGCATGAAACATCTTTCATTACAAATCTCATATGTGAGATTAACACATTAACATCATCATATCATAGTAAGAAACATAGGTACTTCACGACAAACCTTATATCATTACATCTTAAGCATAATCACATAATTAAGACATTTCAATTCAACATCAAACCAACACCTAATCAATATCATTAGAGAGTACACTCCAGTATAACTTCATCACTAAACACAAGTAATCATAATTGAAGTAGAGGGTTGGGATAACAAAGACTTACCCAATATCCTTCAAAAGACATCATCATGGTCTTACCATCAACCAACCAATTTCATCCATTAATTGGTGTAGTATCATCGATCAATAGTAATTAATTAAAAAAACTAGGTCAATTGCATTATCACTATCCCAATTAACTTAAATTCATAACCTAGGGTTGGGGGAGAAGGGTCAAAATGAATTCTAAAAGAAATAGAACCAATCCCATCAATACATTACCCTAGTCAATCCATAAATGCATTTGAATAGATAAAACCAATCTAACAATCAATAAATTCTTCAATTCCATCAACTCATAACCAAGATCCAAGATTTGGGGAAATTGGGGAAAGAGACATAACCTACATGGAATTGCATCAATTAACCTCAATTAAACAACAATCTAGACTTAATTACTCATAGGAAATCACAATTTTATCATTAATTTGAAGTATAAAAGAAAACCCATTAAACTTTAAAACCCCCATGGAATTGGGTATTTTAGAAATCAACTTTTAAAGGACCTCTTGGGGAAAGGAATTCAACGAGTAAAGAAACCATACCTTAATGAAGATTAATCCATAAAATTGAAGTCAAATCCTAGAGATATTGGTCTTCTTATTCAAGCTTTGTTATTCCTTCAATGGAGGAATTGGGGAGAAAGGAAGTAGAGAGAAGTGAGAGATTTTGGCTTTGTTTTGGGAATTAGATTTATATGAGTGAAATAAATAACTTAAACATGACCCTTAGGCTATATATAATCATCACCTAGATAACCCAAAACACCCCTCACTTAAATTGGTCTTTTTGTGAAGTAAAAATGCCAAAAATATGATTTTACCGAAGGCTTCGTGTCGTGAGGCTAATTCCCATTTTTAATTTTGAAAAAGTGATCTGAGGCATAAGGGTTCGCATGCTTTGAGCATCGCGTAGCATCCTTTTGAGTCTTGACTCAAAGCAGATTGCCCACCCATGTTAGGGTCCTCCTCAAGGATCCTTTGGGTGGTCTTTGGGGCGTCGTTTTTGAATGTTTAGACCTTCTATACCACATTAAAATAACCAAAGTCTTTTTACAATCTTTAGAATTAATTTGAACCTCCAAACACTTCACCAAACGTAGAGACGTCAACTAGTTCAATTAAGCTAGTTTTCTAACGTCATGGACGTTCCTTGACTTCTTGGCTCTAAAACTTCTTAGATGACTTACAAACATTATTTTAGCTCTTAAAGCAGTATTTAAACCTTTAGAAACTCATGTTAGTCTCTATATTAGGTCTCAAATTTTTGGAGTTTTACACCTATGCTTCTGCTCGATTCCCAGAACCTATGCATGTCTGTTAGAGAAAAATCCGGAGGCATAAGGCGAGTTTTCTTTAAAGTCATCGGTTTGGAAGAAGATGCTGTCCTTTTTTAGGAACAAAAGGGAAGGCCATGGATTATTTTGATGAATCTAATGATACAGACAAGACATCCACTTCAAATGAGTTCGAGGGAGAAGAGGGTTTTCGAGAGGCCATGATTGAGTCCTGGTTATGATTTTTAGAGAGTGAGGGGAAAACATAATAAAGGGGGGGGGGAACTAATATAGAGAGGAAGAAGAAATATTTCAATTTCCAAGATCTAGATATTCAGACTCAATAGTATATAAGGCGATTGAGGTTTTTTTTTTGCTATGGCATGAAACAAAGGATTTTCCCAACATTTAGCATGTTCCGCTTGTGCTTTTTTTTTTTTAGCATTTTTGTTACATGCAAAGTCAGAATTCGGGTAACCAATTAAATCAAAATTAGATGTATAAGGATACCTTAGTCCTTATTATGTGGTGCCAATAAAGTAATAAATAATCCTCTTTACTATCGTGAGATGTGACTCCTCGGGGCACCCTAAAATCTCGCACATTTGCACCCACTATACATGATGTCTGGTAAACTAGAAGTGAGATAAAATAGTAAACCAATCATTCCTCTATACATTTTTCATCCACATCTTTCTCGGGTGCATCTGTTTTAAGACACATGAAGGGACTTATGGGGGTTCTGAATGCTTTTCCCTTTTCGAGTTTGAATTTCTTGATTATTTCCTTTGTATACTTGGTTTGAATAATGAATGTTCCATTAGTCGACTTATTGATTTATAGCTTAGAAAGAATGAGAGTTCTCTCATTAGTCTCTTTTAAAACTCACCCTTCATTGAGTTTGCAAAATTCTCGCAAAAAGAGGTATTAAAACTTCCAAAAATAATATCATCACCATAGATTTGAACTATAAGAATATATAGCCCAGATATTTGAATGAAGATATTTCTATCAATTTTAACCCTTTGAAAGTAATTTTTAAGTAAAAAAAAGTTTAGTCTTTCATACTAAGATTTTTGAGCTTGTTTGAGACCATAAAGAGTTTTAGCCAATTCGTAAACAAAATCGGGACAAGAAGGATTTCAATATCAGGAGGTTGTTTGAAGAAAACTTCTTCTTTTATGAAACCATTTTAAAAGAAACTTTTTACATCCAGTTGAAAATGTTTAAAACGTTTAAAGGATTCATAAGCGAGCAAAATTCGAATCGACTATAATCTTGCTAGTGGAGCGAAGTCAATGCCTTCTTGTTGTGCGTATCCTTGAGCTATTAGTCTAGATTTGTTGCGAATAAATTTTCTGGTTTGATTAAGCTTATTTCAATCACCTATTTTTTACCAATGGTGAGCAGTTCTTTGGTATTTCGATAATGGTCCACACTTGATTTTTTTTCAAATTGATAAAGTTCTTCTCTCATTGCAAATAAATTTTCTGGTTTGATTAAGCTTATTTCAAAACACCTATTTTGTACCAAAGGTGAGCAGTTCTTTGGTCTTTCGATAATGGTCCACACTTGATTTTTTTTTTCAAATTGATCAAGTTCTTCTCTCATTGCTTATAGCCATGATTCATTTTCCATAGCTTCATTTATTCATTTTGGTTTCATTTGAGATATTAGAGCAACAAAAGCTTGTTTCTAAGGGAAGTTTTCTTTTGCATTTTGTCATAAAGTTTCCTGAGAATAAAATTCTTAGGATAGCTGGAATTATATTTCCATTCTCTTGGAATATTTGTTTTGTCAAATGGATTAGTCGACTTCTCCTCTGCAATAGTTCACTCTTCAACATATTTTTCAAATTTAATAGCTTTTGTATTTTCATTTGTCTTGAGAGATGTAATTTTATCATCATTGGCTTTGACTTTCTACATTTTTGGGTTAGTGTCATTAAATACCACATGTATATATTCTTCAACACTCAAAGGTTTTTTATTTATTAAAAACACGAAAAGCTCTACTGGATGAGCATAGCCTACGAATAGACCTTTGTCACTTCTAGGATCAAACTTATCGAGATTGTTCTTACAGTTATTGTGAATGAAAAACTTGCATCCAAAGGATAAAAGTAGATTATATTTGGTTTCTTACCTCTCCATAGATCATATGGAGTTTTCTTTAGAATTGGTCTAATTAGACATCTGTTAAGAATATGATAGGCAGTACTTACAACCTCTGCCCTAAAATGACCAGGTAAGATTCTATCATGGAGCATCGGTTTTGCTGTATCTTGTAAGATATGGTTTTACCTTCAACTAATCTATTTTTTTGAGGTGATATATATATGAAGAAAAGTTTTAAGTGAATCCGTTTTGAGCGCAAAATTTTTCAAAGGCATTATTTTCACCACGATCGTTATGAATAATTATAATGAAGTATCCTGCCTCTCTTTGAAATTCTATACAAAAAGCTTCAAAGTTAGAAAAATATTCATTTTTATGAGCTAACAAGATTATCCATGTGAACCTTGAGAAGTTGTCAACAATAACAAAGGCATATCTTGTAACAACTTTAAAATGGATATGCTAAATAATGCTTAATGTATCTAGAACGCCTACGGTTAGACCGGGTTCACACAGATTGATGCGCGTAGAACCAGACCTCTGAAACCTTGCAACAGGAAAGCCAACTATCTTGGTGAGTTATTTGAGTGAGGAAAGGTTGGGACCATCCATGTAGGGCACCCGAATATGAAGATGTACCCGAATGAGTCTTAACCGGACTTAAAAAGGGGTAATATTAAGTTTGGAGGGTCTAGGGGTAAAATGGTCTTTTTACAGGCTAATGGTAGTATCGTAATTACTCTAAATTTTCAATTAATATAGTGGATGGGAATTTTGGGGAGAAAGGGCCAAAATGGCCTTTGAGCAAAATTTTGCTCCACCTAGGTTCGAATCTAGGTGGGAGCGATGATTAAATTGGATTATTTAATTTGGTGAGTTAATTTAATAAATTAATAATTAATGATTGATTTAAGAAAAAGGAAAATGATATTTTTACTATTAAGTATTATTTATTAATTATTTAACCTTATTTGACTAAGTCTTGCCTAAAGTCCTAGCCCTAAGGAAATACTATCTCTCACATCTATCCACACTCACATTTATCTCCTTCTCTTCAGCAGTCTCTTACATTCTCTCTTCTTAACAAAATAGAAACCAAAAATCAGAATAATAACAAAAACAAAAGTTCTCCGTACTTGAAGAACTTACACGGAAATTACAAACAATAAAGCAATCCAAAAACGTAAAACAAAACATTAAATCCTCGTTGGGTAAGGTGTGAGATTCGTTGATGGACGTTTGGTTTGGGGTGGATTTGGATGCATGTTGAAGTGTTGAATGACGTGAAATTAGGTAAGGGTTTTCTTCCTCCTTGTCCTTTTCCCAAGAGACCCATAAGTCTCAGATGAATCTACTCCGAAAATTAGGGTTGTTCCCCATTACATGTTCCCTGTCACTAGCTCCGAATGATCTTAGGTTGGTATGTATGCTGGTAGATTAATCGTGTAATGTGATGATTTGTATGAATTTATTTATGAAAGATGTGTTCCGAAAAAGTGAATTACGTTAACTTGATTGTGTCTGTGTGTCGCGTGAGTTAGCCATGGTTTGAAGCCTGGAATTTTGACATGTTAAAATGTTGTATTTTACGTATATGAATATGTTAAAAACGTGATGTTATATGAGTTCAAAGTGGCTAAATTGAATGATAATTCTTGATTGAAAGTAACCTTGAAATGCACCTAAGGATTTCCCCAAAAACTACTAAAAATGTCTTGATGTTTAACGTTAAAGAGGGTGAGAAAATGGACTGAAAAAAGGTGATTAAATTATCAAAAATTACCATAAAAACTCACCTAAATATGCACTAGATGTTACACGAAAATTTATCCTAAATCTAACATTTAAACGTTGAGAAAATTGAATGTAAAGAGGGTGAACAAATTTCCAGCATTCTTGAAATTTGTTTTTGGGAAGCTTACTGTAAAAAAATCACATTCTAAAATATTTTTTTAAATGCTTGAGGTCAGTGGGGATTGAACCCAATACCTCACCATATACATGTCATAAAACAATTAAATAATAAAATGTGGTAAGGGGGATTCGAAATGGGGTAAAGCTCAAGAAAAAAGATAGGGGGAAAATGAAAAAAAATGAAGTGAGGCGTGTAGGGTTCGTACCCACAACCTCTTGGACGGATGAAGGAGAGAGGAGAAGAATGAAATAAAGAAATAATAAAAATGAGGTATGTGGGATTCGAACCCACAAACTCTTGGCAAAATGAGAAGGTAAGGAGAATATGTAAATTAAAATACGGTGAGGCTGTGGGGATTCGAACCCACAACCTCTTGAATAGATGAGATAGTTAGGAGAAAAATAAAGGAGTAATAATAGGTGTGGTGAGTGGGGATTGAACCCACGCCTCTTTGATAAGTGAGAAAGTTAAGATATAAATTAAAAGAAAAAGAATGAGCTTGTGGGGATTGATCCCACAACCTCCTTCCCTTAAACGAAAAAGAGAGGAGAAAAATAAAGGAAATATCATGGGAGTTATGTGGATCAAACTAGGGTCCTCCAAATCTAAAAAATGTAGTTATCAAGTATACTATTAGCTTAAGTGTTACTCAAGGGATTCGAAATCGGGGTCCCTTGCTCAATTCTGTATAAACGCATAAGTCATACATAATCAAATATTTAATGAATGCTTCCTATAAAGACCGAAATCAATATCTTGGCATATCTACAAGATGCGTAAGTCTTGTACCATATAATACTGGGTAAATAGGAATCACTTAGACAAACTATGAATGAAGCCTCATGGATAGTATGTGTGGACTCATAAGTCTAGCATACATTTAAAAGTAAGTGAACCGAAGATGTTATGTGATGACATAATGAAACCCCATAGGGGTTAAGTAAGAGTGTTACACAGACTAAAGGTCCAAGAGTATTGGCATACAATGAAATGAACATTCACGTAAAGTGCTGAGTAATTATGAAAAGCAAATGTGGTAAAGCTAATAAATATTGTGACAACATGATAAGAGGCTAATGTGAAAGATGAGAGAAATCTCAAATGAGTCTAAGTAAATGTTACCAAAATGTACTAATCTATGAGAGTGTAAAGTTAATGAAGAGACCAGTCTCTATGAACGCTCTAATGAATGTATTGAAGTTAATTCATACTTAATACTAATGATGAGATGAGAAATAATCTAATCAGCTATGACGTCCTCATTCTAGAAGCCAGCTTTCATGAAATATGAGTTGAATGTAATGGAACTTTATACTAAGCACCGATAGGCTAGCTATGAGTGGTTATGCCTTCCTTCGGGAAGGGCGAAGGTTCACGTAAATCTTATGACATGAGACTGTCTGGCATGCCGGGGATGGGTATCCTTATATCTCCTAAGCTTTGAACCTATACTACCAATATAGGGATCTAGCAGGATTCGACTCCCTATATACGCTAGCATGTTCGGGTCACTCTGGCCGGTGATTCCACCTCTATTCGGTGTGGAGCAGACACTGGATTTCATGATGCTCACATGATCTATGTTGGTTAAGGTTAAATTTCCCAAAGAAAGAATGAGGCCAGCCTTAACGAATGCACATAATGAAATGAACGATACCAAATGTGTTAGGATAGGATAATCAAGAGGTGATCTAGAGTTAAGTAATGACACTAGGTTATTCTTGGTCATTGCACAGCTAACCCGATGAGAGTCTTAAACTACATCCTAGGTATGACTGGTGGTTGCACTAGTATATGAAAGAATGAAAAATGAAGTATGTATGAATGAATGAAGAAGACTCTGTGTTTGCTAAAGAAGGCTCCCTAGTTGAGGTCCCATGTGTTGAGCCCTCATTTTGGGAAGTCTTAATGTCAAGTCCATTATTCCAAGGTATCATGGAATATGAAAGAATGATATGAACTATGTGATATGATATGTGCAATATGTTAAGTGTTGTTTGCAAAATGATAAATATAACGATGCATCTTACTCTCATGGCATGACTTTCCTAATCCGAATTCAGCAAGTCCACTGACTTGACTTTCCACAATCCGTATCGTTAGGAAAGATCTCTTCTTAATAATGCATGTACTTGGTGTGTGCTTGCATATACTCATAGTTAGTACAAAAGCGTACTAATCCCATACAACTCTACATTTTTAGGTGCAGGCACAGGTGGATGTTAGAGCTTACAGGTCGACGCTGAAGCTATCCGAACGTGGAGCATTCATCTGGACTTGGTAGTCCCTCATGATTTTGAGGAAGCTTGACGATTATATTCTATCTTAGATATAGGCTTGAGTTAGTGGAGTATGTTCCACTAGTTTTTCTTTCCCATATTATTTCAGACATTGTTTTGGTGCCATTTTGGCAAGTTTACGTTTAATACAGTATTGAACTATTCCTTTCATTTGATGATTTAATATTAGATGGTTAATAGTGAACGCCTTTCATATGAAATAAGTAAATAGAAAGTTAAAATGTTCTGCTAAAATTAACCTACATGAAGTAACGATGACGTAAGTAGGCTTGTCTGCGACCTTTGACAGGTCAACGACGCCGATCTCGTCTGGGGTCTAGACTAAAGTCGTGACATAACTTTTACCTACAATATTGATCTTTCGAGTAGGACCAAATAGGTCCATATGAAGGTGTTGTAGTGGTTTAGAAGTATTTACAATGTCTTTGGTTTTAATGATGAACGAGTCATCACAAATGTGATCTTTTTAAAGAATCAGTTTTGGCAACCCAATGACTTGTTCAAGCCTGGACAGTTTTTCAAGAGCATGCATACTTGTGCGCCAAAGCTTTCGATGCCATAGCCATGGATCACTGGCGACTGCAGTAAGACAAGTGATTGGTGGAAAATCCATATTATTTAAAACAAATATATTATTTACTCGTGCTCTTATAAGACTCAACTTTTTTTCATGATGTTTTATGATGAAGCTAGTTTGATTGAACGTGACTTGAAATCCAAAATCAAATAGTTGACAGATTCTGAGAAGATTATGTTTGAGTCCTTTGACCAAATATACTTCGACTAGATATATGATGAACTCAGTGTAATAGTTCTAACTCCAGTAAGCTCTTCTTTAGCATTATCACGGAATCTGACACATCCTATGTATATTCTTCTTATAGTTTTGAAGTTCTTTATCTTCCCGCACAATGTCTGGAGCATCCACTGCCAAGTACCCATATTCCTTTTCTGTAAGATTTGATGCATTGATCCTGGAAGATAATAATATTAGTTTATTTTAGGTACTCAAGTATTTTTGGGTCCTTGATGATTAGCATATTTTATTCTCCAAATACATTATTAGAAGAGTATTTTCTATCGTAAACGGATTTATGACCAATACCACCACAAAATAAGCAAACAATTTTAGTAGATGTTTAGGACAATAAGAGTTTAAGACAGATTTATTTGATCTGTTTGAGCTCCGATTTGGAGAATTTCTTCTGTAAAACCTAGTTCCATTTGTTGTGACTAGGAGATTTTTCTGATACTGTTCAATTGCATTTTTACTTACTCTATTTCTATTGTTAGTAAGTCGACTTCGATCATACTTGATTTGAGGAGAATCTGTCAATCTTTTTTTTCTTGAGCAAGTTTATTATATTCATCAATAACTTTCTATAATTCATCAGTAACCATATCTAAGAAAATTTGTAGATCATTATAGTTTGTACAGTTCTAAGATCTTACCGCTCTAGATTCACCTAGTTCCATGAAACATAACTTTGACATTTCATCATAGTCATCGTCAATTGTTTCTCCTTGTTCCTAAGCTTCGAGAATTTTTGGATTTTCATTTCTTCGATTGTTTCTTCCTCTTCTTCGTTTGAACAGTTCTGTTTTATGTGTCCTGGTTATCCATAATAGTAACATCGATCGTCATTTATTTTAAATTCATTGTTCTTAAAGTCTTGCTGAGGTCTTTGTATTGTTTGTTTGAGCATTTTTATTACTCCACGATTATTGAGAGCCATTCCTTCATCTTGATTTTCATCGGCTTCCTCTCTAGTTACACATATCTCAGTAGTATTCATCCTTGTTATACCTGTTAATATGGTTCTGTTCATAGGCCATTAAGTTAACTCAAAGCTCATCCTATGTCATATTTAGTGAATATCCATCTTTAAGAATATAAACTTTGGTTTCCCAATACTTGGGAAGAATTTCAACAAGTTTACTGACTTGTGTTGAATTTGAATACACCATTTCAAGAGTTTTTAGTTAGCAGACAATTTTACTGAATCTTGAAAACATAGATTCAACATTTTCATCTTCTCACATTTTGTACAAATCATATTCATTAACAAGTGCACCGATCCGAGCCTCATTTACATTGGTGGTCCCTTCGTATGTTACTTCCAATTTATCTCACATTTCGTTGACAATATAACATGTTTATATCTTGTCGTATTCTACTCTACTCACTACATAATATAACAAACATATGGATCTAGCATTAGTTTTGGATTGCCTTTTGTTGTTTTTAAGAGATGTCAAATGATTCAGGATCAAATGACTTGTCAATGCCATTCTTTTCATTTAGTCCAGGAATGGGCTTTGGGCCTTTCTGAATCACTATGCATGCTTGATGATTAGTTGAGGAAACAAAGATTCTGAATCTATTTTTCCAGTGAGAGTAATGTTGCCCGTTGAAGTAGGGTGGCCGGTGTGATGAGTGTCCATCTTGAAGTAAGGCTCCAGGGATCTGATAGTGTGCCTTTTGGGATCTTTGCTAATGTGTGTTTAAATAATTAATTTATAAGGACTGCTCTAATATTCATTAAAAGTCAAGAAGGTGGTGGGAGTGAATTAAAAATTCAATAGTTGACTCCCTACTAAGACCAGTCGACTCACCTGCAGGTTAGTAGGGTAAATAAATAATAAAGATAAAGTGTAGTAATTAGAAGACACGACTAATTTTATACTAGTTCGGATCATCGATATGGTGCCTGGTCTATTCCCCTTGGGTTGCAAGTGTTTCATTAAGAGCTGGTAGTACAACGTATGTGCGACTTGATCCTGTCTGATATGCAAATAATATATCTACCTTGACACTAATTCTACTAGTAAACCTACACTCGTATTGTTTATTTTTCTTTTCTTTTAAATTGTACCACTCAAGTGTTTACAAAGCATTATGAAAGATAAAAGAGAAATCGTTTTATATGCTCAAGTGAAGTTGTGTACTTCACACTTGATTTCGAGGGTCATTTATATATTTATAGACCCGTTATCATTGTAAGGAGAGACCAAGGGGTAATATTCTCAATTAAGGATGACTGGAATATCCTTGATTGAAGCAATTCACTTATCCATGTCCATATCAGATATGTGCATGGTAAATTGCTATATCCATTTGTCTTGGTTTGGCTTCCCTGATCCTTTGATAGCTTGTGAAATCTTCAAATCTTTTTCTTCATTCTCGTGTTCTTATTTCCTTGATAGCTTGATTCTATTTGTGACTTTGATTTACTGATCCCTTGATCTGATCTTGTTTATGAGTGATCTCCTTAACTTTGTTGATTGCTGATTCTGGGTCATCTTTATGTTTAGATTGATTTATTAGATTTGGGCTTTCTTCAGGTTTTGTAAGAGTTAATCTTTTTATTTCCTTCCATCTTGGTGATGTCTCTGTGGATTCATTCCATTTCAATTTCGTGGCTTGCAAAGTGTGAAAGTAATGTACTAAGTGTCAATAATCAAAACTAGATAACCCTCAGGAGTCAACAATGGTATCAACGAAGCGCCAGTTGATGATTTTGAGTACATGTATTTGCATTATGAAATAATACAAGCCAAATGGCTCAGTACATGGAATATACTAGGCGTGGGCATAAATTTTGAATAATAAAACCAAACCGAACTAATTCGGTTCTTCAATTTTTTGATTTAGTGTCACTTTTATTTTCTCGTAAGTTTGGTTCTTCGTTTCGGTGTTCGGATTAAGGGTCTCAAAGAATCAAACCGTTATTTAAAAAACAAAATTATATATATATATATATATATATATATATATATATGGGCATTCTCTTATATTGAAAATTCTACTAGCAATTAAATCATCCATGAACAAATCAATGTAACAACAAATCTACAATTCAATGTAATTTTCAAGAGAAACTCAAACATAGTTCTACCAATGTATATTATGCAAAGGAACCATCTTCGTACTTATTTTTCTCGAGAAATAATTGGAGGCACAATGTTCTTGATTAAGACAAATATAGTCTTTTAGTTAGCACACTAGTGTTTCAGAGTGATACACATCATTTCTTAACAACGTGCTAAATTTCCAAGTATCTTATACTCAATTATTATTTTATTTTTGATTCACACCAAAAAATTGATTTAAAGA
Source organism: Solanum corneliomulleri (assembly GCA_027704805.1). Classification (NCBI taxonomy): domain Eukaryota; kingdom Viridiplantae; phylum Streptophyta; class Magnoliopsida; order Solanales; family Solanaceae; genus Solanum; species Solanum corneliomulleri. The sequence goes on from JAKWIY010003056.1 coordinate 40,568,657, forward strand.
CACCGAATCGAGTCAAACCGAAGTAGGAAAAATGAACCGTATCAAATTAGCTTTGTTTCATATAGTGCACACTTTTCTAAATCAAAAATTGAAAAACCGAATCAAAGTTTGATAAAATCGATCGAAGAATCAAACGCCCACCCATATAATATAGTATCATGTTAGGGGAATTCTAAAGAATAACATAAGCTTGAACTGATGGAAAAGAAACATACTTACCCCTTCTCAACTCACTCAACTCAACTAAAAGAAACATAGTTCAACACAACTGAAGAAATATTAAAGGATACTCAAAACTACTCAAACGTTCTCAACTTAGAAGTACTCAAGGATAAGATTCTCAACTCAGATATAAGGTTATTAACTCAGTGAAATGGGGCTTAACTCAAAAATAAGGTAATCAACTCAATGAAACATAGGTGAACTCCAAATACTCAAGATTAATGAAACAACAAAAGATGCAATATATGAAAAGCATTTAAAACAACATATAGCAACTCAATGCATTGAAGAACACAATAAGAACTCAATTATTATATTATAAAATATAATATAACTCTGTGGGAGATTCTCTAACCCACAACCATCACTATCAGCTATGTGATGATACAACGTCTCGCCCATGCTCCCCTAGAACTGTCCAATACTTTTCCGTGCATAGAACCTCTCTACTAAGTGGATTCACTAGTCTATGATAAAAATCATTAAGGAATCATCTAAAAAGTATGACTCTTGCTACCCATGTCGGTTACATGATTTTTGGTCACTTGAGTTATCTTAACTCTTCCCCACATCGATGCTCAATATTACTCCCAAAAATATACTCACCTTATATGTTTAAAAATATTATTTTTATGTGGTTTGAGATTGTTACTCAAAATATTTCTCTAAAAAGTGATGTTACTCCCAAAAATATACTCACCTTATATGTTTAAAAATATTATTTTTATGTGGTTTTAGATTGTTACTCAAAATATTTCTCTAAAAAGTGATGTTACTCAAACTAATCAAAACTCTTTTGGGAATCTCCGTTTCCCCTTCTTTTAAATTTGAAACATTTACTTTTGGGAATACTTAGTTCCCATATATAATTTCAAAGAAATGAATTCAACTCCAATCTTTCTCAACTCAATTACTGAAGTCATAAAAGAAGTTTAGAATTTTTTTTTAAAAAGAGTTCTCAGAATAATGTTCATGACGAATTATGGACGTGAACAACTTAATTTTAGGTTTTCAATAACCATATATAGAGCTCAATACTCGCAACTCAACAACTCAAAACTCAAGAACTTCAATGATTCTACTCATTCCAAGAAAACTCAAGTCAAAGGGTTCATGCTGAATTATGAGCATGAAAACCTCAACTCAAAGACTTCAAGATACTACTTCATCTTAACAATGCTCAACTCATAGGGTTCATGAGGAATTATGGGTATGAATAACTAAACTCAAGGACTTCATGGGTAACATATAATATACCCATGAATAGACATATAATATCAAAAGGATCACGAACTAATTAGTGTAGACTTAGAACTTAAAGATACTACTACTCTCAACGACACTCAAGTTATGGAGTTCATGTGGAATTATTGGGCATGATCAACTTGACTCAAGGGTATGAATAACAATGTTAAACTCATGCATAAGTCCATTTTCATTCTAATACTTACCTACTCAAAACGTAACTCAAAATCGATAGTTGATCTTAAAGGATTCACAATTGAAATCTATGGATCTTTTGAACTCTACTCTCAACTCTCTCTTCGATTTGAACTATGAATTAAGGATTTATGGTTCATGATATGAAGGATAGCATGATCATAAATTAGAATCATGAATACATTCTCCTCATTCTAATTCTCAATTACATGAGTCTTGAAACAAGTTATTAGAAGTTGTAGAAGACTTTTGAAAAAGACTCAAAGGGACTCTTTTGATAATGTTTGAAAGATCAATAGTTGAATCTTAAATTTAACTTGAATAAGAATTATTACTTAAAAGTTATGATTTGTGATATGAAAGTTATCGTGATGATTAAAAGTGTTTTAGATAGTTAATAACGAGAAACAATTAAAAACATTGTAATGGGAGCAAGTCTGCTATGCAAAGATAAATTATAATGTTTGGTTGAGTTAAATTTTGAAATAGTGGAGTCCGCGTTTTCTCCGCAATGCAAAGAGAAAAATTTCACTTCTGAGGAACAGGTCCACCGGGATGGTACCTTTTTTATGTCCAACTTTTTCTTCCTCGTTTTCTTACCCTAATTCTCTAGTTTTGATACTTTTTCTCAATTTCTGTGAAGATTCAGATACCCAATACGGGTACACAAGAATATACTCATGAAAGACTCTAAAATTGACATGATATCCTAAATAACACAAGTATCTCATCCTAACTCAAGAACGAAAGCCAATTTCAAAAACACAATTCAAGATCATCAAACTTTCAACTTTCTTGAACGAATTATGATGATATAAATATTATTGGCACGTGGTGAACGGACCCAAGACTATTTGAACTTACAAAATCTTAGGGATCAAACCCATGGCGATAATCCACAACAAAACTCAAGAACCTCGACAAACGCATTGATTCTTTCTCCTCTTTTATCTTGTTGAAATTTTTTCTAAAACCCTAGAGTGAACTAAGATTTGAGTAATCTAAATCAAATCATTTTTGACCCCAATGAAATAACAAAAAATTAAATAAATGTGATAGAGTAAGGAAAAGACCAAAATACCCCTCGAAAACTTGGATAACTTAACGTAAATGGAAAGCTCAACTCAAATGGGTATATACCCCTCATACAAGCTCAAAAATTAGCAAACTGAGTGGCATTGGAAAATTTATTCCAAGGAATTTAATTTGATATTATTCCAAGAAATTTCATTTGATATCTTATAGTCCACATAACTCATACTCTACTAAAGGTTATCGTCTTTTAAAGTTTACACAAAAAATAAAAAGGAACTTAAGAATGACTTTAATGAACTCTTTTTAGTTCTTCTTGGAATTAAAGGTACTACATTTAGTGACCTTAATATTTGAAAATTTTAAACTCTTCAGTAAAATCCTACTTACAACGAAGGATGGTTCAGGTCTTAGTTCAAAATTTTTTCTGGGGTGTTACACTAAGCTAGTCTATCCACTTTGGAAGAGAATTAATGTGATGAAGTTTTACCTTGAAAAGTAGAGTCTTCTTTTAGGTGTAAGAGTCATACAAATTCTATGTTATAGATCACATGGTCTTATTGTCGGTTAACAATAAATATCCCGTAAATGAACTATGTTTTCTTCAAAGGTTTTATGAAAGCTTCTCAAAAGATTTTCAAGCATGCATTAACCTCATATATGATTATGATTTCTCTTTAAAGTCTCTTACAACATTTTATTTAGTCGTGCATATCATATTTAAGCTCATCATGTTATCATGATTTACGTGTTTATCGATTTCTCGATACTCTGTAAATTCACCATACTAATGCATTTTTCTGTCTATATTGTCTTATAATGTAGGGTACGTGTCGAAATCTCACGTCTAGGATTAGATAAATTAAGGAATGTAGTGATGAAAATAATATATAGTTAGAAGCTCCTAATACAGGGAGAGAAGTGTAGAGTCCTAAGTTAACAACACTTAGATTCCTACTACAATACCTATTACTAATATAGTAAAAAAGAACAACTATAAATAATCTATTCTTAGCTAGAATAGAATCCTAGTCGTTATCTAATCCTACTCGTAATATAATCCTAGCTTATATAAGTAGTCTAATCCTAGTGCGAATTTTACTCTACAACACTATTCTAAACTTGTCAATCAACTTCGTTGGACCTGTTTCTTTGACATGTTCCAATCATTAGCTTCCTTTTTCATCAACGCTTATTGTAGGCACGCCAGTCAGCTTTTTTGACCTATTCCAATCGTTAGCTTCCTTCTTCTTCAAAATTTTCCCTCAATCTAATGAGTAGAGTAATGGTTACTCCTAGATTTATTTAAATATCGATCAAAAGAACATTGAATACCCAACAAAAACTTATTTGTCAATGCTTCGGTATGAATGTGATGTCTAGTCGTTGCTTGTGATAGTTCCACTACAAAATTATACGAGTAGTTCCACCGGTAAAAATACTTAAGAGAAATATAATTATTCCTAACACATATTTGATATGACTCAATACTATTCTTGTCCTTATTTTCACTTTGGAACTTTTATTGTTCGAAGAACCTATCCATATTGATTTTTTTGAGAACTTGTTTACTGTTCGGCAGGCTTGAAACTTATTTCTCTGGAGTTGATGTTATTATTTCCCCTTCCCCTTCCTATTTGAACGGATAATACCATGTAATGACTTTTTTGTGGCACCTCCTATTCATCTTTGCATATATCCAAACTTGTCAGAGAATTAATAAATCGATTATGGGTGGGGTATGGTGTCTTACCTAAACCTTTATTCAAATTAATTAATTTTTCTGCTTGAATATAAGATTGTTCCCAGAATTCCCATATCTGTTTGGCAGTTGAGCATACCAAAATTAGGTACATGATATCTTTTGTATAGGTGCAAGAAATCTAACTCCTTAAAAACATATCTTTCTACGTCAAATCATCAAAGCTGCAACTATCTTTGTCATCCTTCTTAATCGCTACAACTTCCCTAGATGTCTGTCTAGTGGAACACTATTTTTACTTAGTTCGTAGATGACATATGTCAGTTTCATCACCTGAATAAATTGGGATATTTGTGCCCTTCCTATAAGGTAGTTTGTTGGCTTGAGTTTCTTGGAGTAAGAGACAATGACTTGTTTAAGTGAGGAGGTCGACATAGCTTTGATAAAAGTGGTCATTGCAACGTGTGTTTTTTTATCAATACTTAGAGAGCGGAAAAGCTTTAAACTCTAATACCATATTGAAATCTCACGTCTAAAATTAGAGAAAGGATTGCATTGATGAAAATAATGCTGAATTTTAAGCTCCATATATAGGGAGATAATTTTTGAGTCCTAAGTTGACTATAATTAGAGTCCTACTACAATACCTATTACTACTAAAATAATAAAACTATTAAAATAATCTAATCTTAGTTGGAACATAATTCTATTTGTAATCAAATCTATTTATAATATAATTCTAATTAATATGAGTAGTCTAATCCTAGTTTGAATCTAATACTACAACAATGTCGTAACTCATTGGTCATCTTTGTCGTACCTGTTCCTTTGACATGTTTAAATCATCATCTTTCTTCTTTATCACTACTTGCTGTAAATATGTCAGTCAGCTTTATAGGATATGTTCAAATATCCAGCTTTCTTCTTCTTCAACACGATGCTCCGACTCCCACTCATGGTTAGCTTTGATTATCACACCCGGATTTTGGAATTCGAATGCAGCCGACATCGTTAACCTCTCAGAGGTCGCAGACAAGCCTTTCTTAGCTTTCATCACAAACATATAGTTAAATTTGCGGAAATTTAAAACTGTTTAAAACATAGTGAAGTATACATAGAATTTATATGATGACTATATAGAATAATATTCCACAAATCTCAAATAAAACAACCATCTAAAATCGATTAAGCAATTCAATGAAGAAATCAATATATCTTAATAGTTTACCAAACGGCCTTAATACAAAGCTTTGAATAAAATTCAGAAATGAAATTCTAGGAAATATATACTAGATATGTCTAAAGTACAAAGATAGGATGATAAGTGTAGCATCCTCGAACTCAAGAGGACCTGCCGAAGTGTGGAGATCGCTGATCCAAACCGCTTCAATGAGTCTTCAATCTGGTCTTTGACATGCCTTATAAAATAGTAATAGTATAGGGTTAGTACACACTTGTACTAAGTATGGGTGTATGCCCACATACACATAAGGACTATGCATGATCAAGGAAATCTCTTCCTATAACAACATGCCATTTCTGTAAAGTGACATCACTTGACTTTCCTAATTCGATCTTTGTGAATTGTGGTATGAATATGACGTATTTGAATACATTCAAAGCACACAACTCATTTTCTATATGAACATAAGACCTTGGAATCATGAACATAATTTTAGAATAACTTGAGCGAACATTTTGAAATTTGCTCCTCCCAACTCGAGAACTCTTCTTTTTGTACTTAGTTTATTTTTCAGTCTTTTTCTTTGTTTTTATTGTGTATTTCAAAGATCTTTTTAATCTTATATTATGCTTATAAGTGCAATGATTCATTGCATCCCATACCTCAAATGAATAAAGTAAGTAATCCAAAAGACTAAGGAAATGATTTGGCTACCTTTACTACAAGTTACTCTTTCCATTCTTGTTAGATTGGACATGAAATATTTACAAGAAAATCTTTATTGGATATGCCCATTTATTGATCATTTGCATAATATAAAGATGCTAGGGAACATATATACCCTCAAAATGATTGAGTCATTATGTTTTGCCCTCTTTATTGGCATATATATATATATATATATATATATATATATATATATATATATATATATATATATATATATATATATATATTGGATAAATAAGAAGTCTTTATAACTCGATCTTTATTGGTATGCCCATAATATGTTCAAACTTCATTCTTATCAAAACTAGTGATTGATAATCTTGAGCTCTTACTTTCTTAGTCCACTTTGAACTTACATTTCTACTTCTTTGATCTGTTGTTCACTTTGAACATGCTACTTTCATTCTTTATTACTTTCTTTAAATAATTCTTTAGCATTAACGGAAGTATATCATGCGAGCTAACATGAAATCTAGTGTCTCCCCCACAGTGAAAAGAAATGATTCACCGGTTAAGGTGAACCAAGTTCTGTGTCTACCCCGCACCAAAAAGGGGGGTTCATCGACTAAAGTGCAACCAAGTGAGTGTCTTCCCCACACCGTAAATAGGGGCTCAAGGCTAAAGTGAACTAGATACTTTCCTGAGCTATAACAGACAAAGATCATATGAGCTAAACATGAAATCCGATGTCTTCTCCACACCGAAAAGAGGTGGAATCACCGTCCAAAGTGAAACCTATGCTGCCTAGTTCCTATGCTGGAAACATAGTTCAAAGACTAGGAGACATACATGGACTACTTTTCCACCTTGGTGGTAGCATCGTCTCATGAGACTTACATGTTTTGGCAAAGTTCATAGCTAGTATACGGTGCTTAGCTCAAATTTACTTTACTTTCTTATCGATTAGAGTTTGACTCAAACATTATAGAAGCTTGCTTCTAGTTTTGAGGTTTACTTAACTCTTTGGTTAACCGGTCATCTCTTTCTTTACTTAATGAAATGTGAATTTAATCTTCATTATCATCTTGGCGTTAACGAGACTTGTCTCACAATTATTAACACCCTCTTATGTGAGTATCTTAACATAATTTTCAAGGTGTGAGTGAGACTTATCTCACTTCTTTTAACACCTCATTATTGTGGTCACTTTCATAATTCTTAAACTTTTAATTATGTTATTACTCACCCTATATTGTTCAATGTCATTTAGTAGCTTTATACCACTCTTTATAAACTTTATTCAAGGTACTTACTTTATATCCATGGTGAATTTGGAAAAAGTATGTTGGGACTTGTCCCAATGATTGGCGTACCCTTAGTTATGAATTCATTGAGTTACATTGGTCATGCTTAATCTGGTATAACTTAGTCATTAGCCAACTTTTTTGTATTAAATTTTGGAAATACATTATAAGCCAATTTATTTGCATAGACTAATTTTTCACATATTATGGTACTCTAGAATATTGTTAGCCAATATATTGGCATAAGCCTGATCATGAGAATATCATTAGCCATTTTTTATGAAATAACATAGAAAGACAATTCTATTCAACTTTTTGGACAATGTATTGCTAGCCAATTTGTTTGCATAAATCAAACTATGATATTATCACTAGCCAAGTCAATTAACTTCATAAATATACTATAGTGATTTCATAATTCTAAGAAAGTAGACATTTAACATTTATCTAAACTTCATGAACGATTCATACAACTTCATGTTTTGGAACATAATTAGGCGTTACTACATTCTTTAACTCATGTAACTAGTGCCCTAATCATACGAATCAAATCTATAGGCCTAATTAGACACTAACAAATCAAGAACCTACACATAATGATTAGTTAGCAGCACATACCAACAACATGTTCGAGATTACATCTATATACTTATAGAATCAAAAATAAGGATAACTAGGGAGATGGACGTTCAACTTTATCATTGGGAACAACCCTAGTTTCAACATTCATGAATTCAAAACGTTTGAAAGGACTCTTGGAGAAATAATTCTAAGACATATCTACGAATATCACCTTGCACGAAAAACTTTAAGAATATCTTGAAATTGCCTAAGAGAACGTTTCTGTTTTTCTACGTTTTGCTCATTGTTCTTCTCACGATTGCAAACTGTTTTGAGTCTTGAGTTTTCTAGTGTTTTAACGTGAGTTTAAGTCTTAGGAACTGATCTTGACTAACTAAACTTAGGATAACTAAGTTAATTAAATAAATTAATTAATTAATTACTAAAACTCCCCTCCTAGTTGACTAAAAATATGAGAGCATTTGACTTAGTAAAATCTAAAATTTTCCTAAGAGTTTTAGCCTTGCTTGGGAATTTTCCTTAATTAATTAATTCATTAATTTAATTAAATAAGGGACCTAGGATAACTGTAAAAATACCCCTAAGTCATTGGGACCATAATTAACCCTTTTGGACCATCTTAGGTTAGGTACTAGGATGTTTCTTGAACTAGTTACTAGGTTTGGTGTCACCCGACTAGGTCTTAGGTTGTCGGGTCCCTTAGTTAATTATATTTGGTTGGTCCTAGGTTAGTTAGTTAGTTAGGTCAGTTATTTAGCGTCTAGAGTTTGTTAGAGAGTTAGGCCCCACATGGTTAGACCCTTGTACATGCCTGCCCCCCTAACTACCCTAGCTGAATTAAGTTAGGGTGGTCCCCTTCTTTGGCCGTTTCTAGACATATGCTTGCACATGTGCTTGCACGTGTGTTGCTTGTACTTTCCTAAATAAATATTCTTGATGGTTCATTTGGAACATTTACTTTTTTCCCAAGGATCCTCACTATATCATTGGGCACTACTTAATCTACATGCCCATTTTAATTGGTTATGTTCTATGATGCCTAGGCTTGACACATGGATGTCTTTTACTTATTCGCAAATGCTAGAAAATATATCTTTTTACCATAGGGTCTTCATCGCAGGTACATTTCTTGGACAAGCTTGTTAATATATTGAAAATTGGCTAACACCATTTAAGCCAATATTTTTTAATATGCCAAATATTTCTAAATATTGGGCATTGGGATGCCTATGTACCCCCAATACCCATTCTTAAAACTTAATAAGCTCTTCACTAGACGAGTACATTTTCTGGAATGTTACATTATCCCCCCCTCCCCTTAGGAGCATTCGTCCCCGAATGACACTACATATCATTTTAAATAAAAAAAGGTAATTTCAAAAACACACTAACATACTTGAAATTTGACTATTTGTGAAATTCTGATTCACACTTACTATGGATGATGCATATTACTCAAGCTTACCTGAAGCTTCATATTTGAGATTGAGGAACTTCCATTTCAATCACAATTAACTTAATGCACATCATAACTCATGCAACACAATAATCATGTCTACGCTATACAAAAACAGCAATATGAATGCAAGCATGAACTCATTTTAACTCATATAGTGCAAGTGTAAGACTCACAGTTATGGACTTAGAACACCAAAACCGCCTAATGCACTAAGATATATAGTTTCAATAACGAAATCGGACTAAGGAAGAGTATATCTACCCTCAAGAACTGAACAAGTGAGGGTAACAGGATCTCATATCGGCCTCGGCCTCCCATGTTGCTTCCTCAACAAGGCGGTTCCTCCATAACACCTTCATAGTGGCTACCTCCGTGTTCTTCAACCGTTTCACTTGGCGATCTAAAATTTCAATGGAAACCTCTTCGTAAGAAAGGTTCTCATCGCCTCCTAACCCCTTAGATAACATCTTGTTGGCTTTAAGATTAGAAACTATTTGGATTGTTGGATTTGATCCAGGCCCTTCCCATTTAAACTCTAACTCATTAGGCAACTGAAACCTTACTACCCTGTTTCGATAGTCTATGGTAGCATAGCATTTATGAAGCCAATCCATATCCAAAATTATATCAAAATCAATAATGGTTGAGAATAGTTATTGCGCAAACTCTATATACTCTTTCTTCCCTAACACTGTCTCCTATGGGAGCACAAACTAGAAGTGGTTCATGTAAGATCTCAAGAAGCGAGTCACATTTACTAGCTTCTAAGGAGTACCAAATGGCAAAGTGGATCCTGGATCTAACAATTCATACACAGGAAAAGAGAAGACATGTAACGTAACAGTGACCACATAAGCTGACTTCTCTTTATCTTCTCTACCTTTCAAAGCATATAATATGTTCCTCTTGGGAGGTTCGGCTGCAGCAGTAAGATTAGGCCGAGGCTGAGCATCTGTCCTGGCCTAATTCCTTATATGTGGGAAGTCCCTGACCATATGCCTACTCTTGCCTCACCCATAGTAGATATTAGTACCTACTAGGCACTCACCTCCATGCAAATGACCACACTTATCACACGACTTTCTATCACGCTGCGTATTTCTATCATTGGCCTCCTTGGAATTAGTGTTCTTAGAAGGAGTAGGATTACTTGAGTGCTTCTGCCCATTCTTGAACTTGGGCCTATCTCGAACTCCAAATGAATTATTACCATTGCTTGAACAGAGCTAATCCGATGACCTAGATTTCTTGCTCTCTTTGTCTCTCTTTCTCGGACGACTCTCCTCAACCTGCTGTGCATGTACCATCAACCTACCAAGGTCCATGTTATTATGCAATATGGCTGCCCAATATTCTCCTCCAAATCTCTGACACACCATTCACAAAACCGTTCATCACATCCGTGCTATTGGACACCAGAAAAGAAGCATATTTGGAAAGCTTAACAAACTTCAAAGATTATTCCCTAATTGATATACCTCCCTGTCGTAAGTTGATGAATTCCTCAACCTTAGCCTCTCTTTTTTCTCTGGGAAAGAACCTCTCTAGGAATGCAGTCTTAAGAACGTCCCAAGTAATGGGAACTTCTCCTGGTGCTCGTCCATCTCGCCACATCGTGTGCCACACCTGAGCCACATCTTTGAGTTTGTAAGCAGCCAACTTAGCATTTTCCTCTTAGTTAACACCCATAGCACAGAGAATCTTATGAACCTCATCCACAAACTCTTGGGGATCCTCATTAGTCTTGGACCCGTAGTAGACTGGAGGATTCATTTTAGTGAAGTCCTTCAGTCTGCTAGCCATAGTACTAGCATGTGGGTTCTCCTTAAGAGCCCCCTCTCTAGTGGCCTGGGTTATGATAGCATGTTCCTGAGTAGTGATGTCTTGGTCCATCTGAACTTGTTCTTCTCTTACTTCTCCATTCGTCAATGCAGCTGGGGCTTGAGGAGGATCTTGGTTTCCCCAACAGCTGCTGTCCAACTCTCCTTCCTACGATTCTCCTTGTGTTCATTTTTATACACACACAAATAAGAAGGAATTAGACGCTACTATGACACAAAATGTCAAAGCTCTACACAACACGATAAAAAGTAGAAGAAGAGAAGATTCCTAACATCACTTTGTCTCTAAGTCATGATTGTCGCGCGCTTCACAACCATAAGTATGAAACTACGTAACATGGTACCAAGTTTGTCACACCCATATTATGGACACCAAATGCAACCGGCGTCGTTAACCTCTCAGAGGTCTTAGACAAGTCTCTTCTTAGCTTTCATCGCAATCATATAGTTAAATTTGCGGAACATTTAAAACTGTTTAAAACAATGTGAAGTATACATAGAATTGATATGATTACTATATAAAATAATATTCCAATGAGCTCAAATTAAACAACCATCTAAAATCGATTAAGCAATTCAATGAAGAAATCACTATATCTTTATAGTTTACCAAACGGCCTTAATACAAAGCTTTGAATAAATGTCTGAAATGAAACGCTAGGAAATATATACTAGACATGTCTAAAGTACTAAGATAGGATTATATGTGTAGCATCCTCGAACTCAAGAGGACCTACCGAAGTCTGGAGATCATTGATCCAAACCGCTTCAAGGAGTCTTCAATCTACTGTTTGACCTGCCCTATAAAATACTAATAGTACAGGGTTAGTAGACACTTGTACTAAGTATGGGTGTATGCACCCATACACATGAGGACTATGCATGACCAAGGAAATCTCTTCTTATAACAACATGCCATTTCTGTAAAGTGACATCACTTGACATTCCTTATTCATTCTTTGTGAATTGTGGTATGAATATGACGTATTTTAATGCATTAAAAGCATACAACTCATTTTCTATATGAACATAAGACCTTGGAATCATGAACATAATTTTAGAATAACTTGAGCGAACATTTTGAAATTTGCTCCTCCCAACCTGAGAACTCTTCTTTTTGTACTTAGTTTATTTTTCAATCTTTTTCTTCTTCTTTATTTTTCAGTCTTTTTCTTCTTTTTATTGTGTATTTCAAAGATCTCTTTAATATTATATTATACTTACAAGTGAAATGATTCATTGTAGTCCCATACCTAAAATGAATCAAGTAAGTAATCCAAAAGTCTAAGGAAATGATTTGGCTACATTTACTACAAGTTACTCTTTCTCTTCTTGTTAGATTGGGCATGAAATCTTTACAAGCCAATCTTTAATGGCTATGCCCATTTATTGATCATCTGCATAATATAATGATGCTAGGGAATATATTCACCCTCCAAATGATTGAGTCATTAAGTTTGTCTCTCTTTATTGGCATATATATATATATATATATATATATATATATATATATATATATATATATATATATATATATATATATATATATATATATATATATATATATATATATATCAGCTAAATAAGAAGTCGTTATAAGACGATCTTTATTGACTATGCCCATAATTTTTTCAAACTTCATTCTTATCAAAACTGGTGATTGATATTCTTGAGCACTTACTTTATTAAGCCACTTTGAACTTACGTTTCTACTTCTTTGATATGTTGTTCACTTTGAACATGCTACTTTCATTCTTTATTACTTTCTTTAAATAATTATTTAGCATTAACGGAAGTAGATCATGCGTGCTAATATGAAATCTAGTGTCTCCCCCACACTGAAAAAGTGGTGATTCACCGATTAAGGTGAACCAAGTTCTGTGTGTACCCCAAACCGAAAAGGGGGGTTCATCGACTAAAGTGCAACCAAGTGAGTGTCTTCCCCACACCGAAAAGAGGGGCTCACGGCAAAAGTGAACCAGATACTTTCCTAAGCTATAACAGACATAGATCAATGATCTAAACATGAAATACGATGTCTTCCCCACACCGAAAAAAGGTGGAATCACCGTCCAAAGTGAAACCTATGCTGCGTAGTTCCTATGCTGAAAACATAGCTCAAAGAGTAGGAGACATACATAGACTACTTGTCCACCTTGGTGGTAGCCTCGTCTCATGAGACTTACATGTTCTGGCACAAGTTCATAGATAGTCTATCGTTGCTAAGCTCAAATTTACTTTTCTTTCTTATCTATTAGAGTTTGAGTCAAACATTATAGAAGCTTGCTTCTAGTTTTGAGATTTACTTAACTCTTTGGTTAACCGGTCATCCCTTTCTTTACTTGATGAAATGTTAATTTAATCTTCATTATCATCTTGGCGTTAACGAGACTTGTCTCACGATTATTAACACCCTCTTATGTGAGTATCCTTAACATAATTTTCTAGGTGTGAGTGAGACTTATCTCACTTCTTTTAACACCTCATTATTATGGTCACTTTCATAATTCTTAAACTTTTAATTATGTTATTACTCACCCTATCTTGTTCAATGTCATTTAGTAGCTTTATACCACTTTTTATGAACGTTATAAACTTTATTCAAGATACTTACTTTATATCCATGGTGAATTTGGAAAGAGTCTGTTGGGACTTGTCCCAATGATTGGCATACCCTTAGTTATGAATTCATTGAGTTACATTGGTCATGCTTAATTTTGTATAACTTAGTCATTAGCCAACTTTTTTGTATTACATTTTTTGAAATACATTATAAGCCAATTTATTGGCATAGACTAATTTTTCACATATTATGGTAATCTAGAATATTGTTAGCCAATATATTGGAATAAGCCAAACTTTCACTAGAGAATGATAATGAGAATATCATTAGCCATATTTTTATGAAATAACATAGTAAGCCAATTCTATTCAACTTTTTGGACAATGTAGTGATAAATCAAACTATGATATTATCACTAGCCAAGTCAATTAACTTCATAAATATACTATAGTGATTTCATAATTCTAAGAAAGTAGAAATTTAACATTGAACTAAACTTCATGAACGATTTATACAACTTAATCTTTTGGAACATATTTAGGCGTTACTACATTCTTTAACTCATGTAACTAGTACCCTAATCATACGAATCAAATCTATAGGCCTAATTAGACACTAACAAATCAAGAACCTACACATAATGATTAGTTAGCACCACATACCAATAACATGTTCAAGATTACATCTATATACTTATAGAATCAAAAACAAGGATAACTAGGGAGATGGACGTTCAACATTATCATTGCGAATAACCCTAGTTTAAACATTCATGAATTCAAAACGTTTGAAAGGCCTCTTGGAGAAAGAATTCCAAGAGATAAAACTGATACTGTATGTAGAATTAAATCTACGAATATCACCTTGCACGAAAACTTTGAAGAATTGTCACGACCCAAAATCGGGCCGCGACTGGCACCCACACTTACCCTCCTATGTGAGCGAACCAACCAATCTAAACCCTAACGTTTCAATATAATATCAACAGAAAGTAATACGGAAGACTTAAACTCATTAATAAAAACCAATTCATTAACTTCTAAAATTTAACATCTATTATTCCCCAAAATCTGGAAGTCATCACCACAAGAACATCTATGATCAAATTACTAAACTAAGAGTATTCTAAGAAGCTAAAACAAGTAAAAGCTAGTCCATGCCGGAACTTCAAGGCATCAAGACATGAAGAAGAAGATCCAGTCCAAGCTAGAAGTATTAGCTCACCCTGAAGATCCGGTGTGACGAAGACTGGCTAGAATTGCGGTTGAATTGAAGACGACGGCACGTTTGTTGCACTCCACAAATAACAAAGAAGAAAACATAAAGGTAGGGGTCAGTACAAAACACGGGTACTGAGTAGATATCATCAGCCAACTCAAAATAGAAAACAATATATATCAAGTAATATTATAAAATCAACTACATTACTCAACATGTAGCAATAACAAGCACTATCATCATTAATAAATACCACCAAGTTCACACATGAGGACTCAAGCCTCAATACCATACTCATTTGGGAATTAGATTCATTAGATTGAGTATATTAGCATCTTTCAAGATTCATTATCTTTAATCCTCTTGTGTCGGTACGTGACACTCCACTCCCTCATTATCTTTATTCCTCATGTGTCGGTACGTGACACTCCGCTCCCCTACTACTATGTGTCGGAACGTGACACTCCGATCCCCTAATTCTAAATGTCAGTTCGTGACACCCGATCCCCTAAATCTACGTGTCGGTTCGTGACACCCGATCCTCTAAATCTACGTGTCGGTTCATGACACCCGATCCCCTAAATATACGTGTCGGTTTGTGACACCCGATCCCCTAAATCTACGTGTCGGTTCGTGACACCCGATCCCTTAATTCTATGTGTCGGAACGTGACACTCCGATCCCCTAATCTCATTCTATCAACTCATCAAGCCTTATCTTATACTAAGGCATCATCATTCTCATTACTTTAGTTCATCAAGCCTTCTCTCATACCAAGGCATCATCATTAACAAAGAAATTAGGGTTTTTCAAGATTTGGGATTCAATAGCTTCATCATGCTTATTTTATCACAATTATATAGTCACATTCATGCAAGCATACAATTAAGCATATAGAAGATGAGATAATATTACCAACACATATCATTCGCTATTAAGAGTTTACTACGAATAGCATAAAAACCATAACCTACCTCCACCGAAGACTAGTGATCAAGCAAGCAATTTCCCAAAGCTTTGTGTTTCTCCTCTTCTTTTCACCTTCTCGTTCGATTCTCCCTCTTTCTCTTTGTTCTTTCTAGTTTTCTTATTCAAACCCTCTTTCTTTTACCCTAATTAGCATATAATTAAGTATAAAAGATGACAATAATACCCCACTAATTAACTCAAGGTTACCTCTTTTAACCCCCAAGTAATTAGACTTATTAACATTAACCCACTAACTTTATAATTAAGGCAGGAATAGTCAAAAACGTCCCTTAAAACATTTAAAGAAATCCGACCCAGCCTGGGATTACGCAGTCTGTGACGGCCCGTCGTGCCTGCGATGGTCCGTCCTGCTGCTCCGTCACAGAGTTCAGAGACTCAATTCTATTAAAGGGTCTGTGACGGTCCGTCGTGCCCACGACGGTCCGTCCTGCCATGTCGTCACGAAGTTCAGAGAGTCGATTTCAGTACCCAATTTCAGAATTTCTAAGTGTTTTGAAACGAGACCCTGCGACGGTCCGTCGTGCCCATGACGATCCGTCGTGGGGTCCGTCGTCTCAGCCAGTTTTCCAGAAATAAAATCTGCTGCTCAAAACGACTAAACAGGTCGTTACAATAGATACCAATTTACCTATCGTTCGTCCTCGAACGATCACAAGAAGAAAAACAAGGGCGAGAAGGAGTACCTGAATGTTTAAACAGGTGTGGGTATCTCTCTCGCATATCGGCCTCCTTCTCCCAAGTGGCCTCTTCAACCGGCCGATTCTTCCATTGCACCTTGATGGATGCAATCTCCCTTGACCTCAACTTGCGAACTTCTCTATCTAAAATAGCAACAGGATCCTCCTCATAAGACAAATTTTCATCAAGCAGAACTGAATCCCAACGAATGATGTAGTTTCCATCCCCATGGTATCTTTTCAACATAGACACATGAAATACCGGATGCACTCCGGACAGCCCTGGAGGCAAGGCTAACTCATAAGCCACCTCCCCTACTCGCTTAAGTACTTCAAAGGGACCAATATACCTTGGGCTCAGTTTACCTCTTTTACCAAACCGCATCACCCCTTTCATGGGCGAAACCTTCAGCAAGACTTGTTCACCCTCCATGAACTCTAAGTCTCTAACCTTTCGATCTGCATATTCTTTTTGCCTACTTTGCGCCGCTAAAAGCTTTTCTTGAATAGACTTCACTTTCTCTAAAGAATCCCTCAAAAGGTCAGTACCCCAAGGTCTAACCTCAAATGCATCAAACCAACCGATGGGAGACCTACACCTTCTCCCATACAATGCTTCAAATGGAGCCATGTCAATACTTGAGTGATAACTATTATTGTATGAAAACTCCGCTAAGGGTAAGAAGTTATCCCAGTGACCACCAAATTCTATCACAGATGCACGAAGCATATCCTCCAACACTTGAATCGTTCGCTCAGACTGACCATCGGTCTGAGGGTGAAATGCGGTACTAAGGTCCAACCTAGTACCCAACTCAGCATGCAATGTTTTCCAAAACTTAGAGGTAAACTGCGTACCTCTATCTGATATAATGGAGAGTGGAACTCCATGCAATCGAACGATTTCTGAGATATAGATCTTGGCTAACTTCTCTGCATTGTAAGTCACCTTGACCGGAACGAAATGAGCAGACTTAGTTAACCTATCAACGATTACCCAAATAGAGTCATACTTACCCATTGTCTTTGGAAGACCAATCACGAAATCCATTGCAATTCTCTCCCACTTCCATTCAGGAATGGGCATTCTCTGAAGTGTTCCTCTGGGCCTCTGGTGTTCATACTTTACTTGTTGACAGTTTGGACATTTGGCAAAAAAATCAACTATATCCCGCTTCATTCTACTCCACCAAAAGTGTTGCTTTAGGTCACGGTACATCTTGGTTGCACCCGGATGTATAGAATACCTTGAACTATGAGCCTCCGTCAGAATAGTGTTGATCAAATCATCGATGCGGGCTACACATACCCTTCCCTTAATCCTCAAAACACCTTCCTTATCGATTGTTGCTTCTTTAGTCTCTCCTTGCAACACTTTATCTCGGATCCGGATCAATTTCTCGTCATTAAACTGCTTTCCCTTAATCTTGTCAAGGAAGGAAGATCTTGCCTCCACACAAGCTAACAATCCTCCCTTCTCATTTACTTCTAACCTCATAAGGTCATTAGCCAGAATCTGAACCTCTCTAGCCAATGGGCGTCTAGAAACTTGCAAGTGAGTTAGACTTCCCATGCTTCCCGCCTTTCTACTTAAAGCATCCGCCACAACATTCGCTTTTCTCGGATGATACAAGATAGTGATGTCGTAGTCCTTCAGTAGTTCCATCCATCTCCTCTGTCTCAAGTTCAAATCTTTTTGAGTAAAGACATATTGTAGGCTACGATGATCCGTGTATACTTCACACTTAACCCCATATAAATAGTGCCTCCATTGCTTTAATGCAAACACTACCGCGGCCAATTCCAAATCATGAGTTGGATAGTTACGTTCATGAACTTTTAATTGTCTTGAAGCATAAGCAATCACATTCTTCTCTTTCATTAGCACTGCACCCAAACCCGAATAGGATGCATCACAATAAACAATGAAATTCTTACCTTCCACGGGCAAGGTGAGAATTGGTGCAGTAGTCAACAAAGTCTTGAGCTTCTGAAAGCTTTCCTCACATTCGTCCGACCATACAAATGGAACATTCTGCTTAGTCAAGTTCGTCAATTGGGAAGCAATGGAAGAGAATCCCTTGACAAATCGACGGTAATAACTAGCTAAACCAACGAAGCTCCTTATTTCTGACACATTCGTGGGTCTTACCCAATTTTTTACGGTCTCAATCTTAGAAGGATCTACCATCACTCCATCCTTAGAAACTACATGACCCAAGAAGGACACTGCATCTAGCCAAAACTCAAACTTAGAGAACTTGGCATAAAGCTTTTTCTCCCTCAACATTTCCAATACAATTCTCAAATGCTCCTCATGTTCCTTCTTACTTTTAGAGTATATCAGTATATAATCAATAAATACGATCACAAAGAGATCCAGATATGGCTTAAAAATCCCGTTCATCAAGCTCATGAACGCAGCAGGGGCATTCGTAAGACCAAAAGACATCATTACAAATTCGTAATGCCCATACCTGGTTCGAAAGGCAGTCTTTGGCACATCCGTTGCCCGTATTTTCAATTGATGATAACCGGATCTCAAGACAATCTTAAAGAAGACACACGCACCTTGTAACTGATTGAACAAGTCATCAATGCGAGGAAGAGGATACTTGTTCTTAATAGTTACCTTATTCAGTTGTCTATAGTCTATGCACATCCGAAAACTCCCATCCTTCTTCTTCACAAATAACACCGGAGCACCCCAAGGAGATGCACTTGGTCTAATGAAGCCCTTGCTCAACAACTCATGAAGTTGGGCCTTTAACTCTCTTAACTCCGCGGGAGCCATTCTATAAGGGGGTATAGAAATGGGGCGAGTGCCCGGTTCAAGATCAATGCAGAAGTCAATATCCCTATCCGGTGGCATACCAGGAAGATCTCCAGGGAACACATCCAGGAACTCACGGACTACCGAAACCGACTCAATCGAAGGTACTTGGGTAGTGTCATCCCTGAGATGTGCCAAGAAAGCTAAACAACCCTTACTAACCATTCTCTTCGCACGAAGAAAGGACACGATACGAACCGGATTGGAAGTGTAGTCGCCCTTCCCACACTAACGGATCTGTCCCAGGCTTGGCTAACGTCACAGTTTTAGCATTACAATCCAAAATCGCAAAATTCAGAGAAAGCCAAGTCATACCCAAAATTACATCAAAGTCAACCATTTATAAGATAACCAAATCTACATAAGTGTTGCTCCCCACAAAATTCACGAAACAAGACCTATATACTTTTTCAACTATCACAGACTCACCCACCGGAGTAGAAACACGAATAGGCATGTCAAGTAATTCACAATGTAAATTTAGACCATTAGTAAATGAGGAAGATACATAAGAAAATGTGGATCCAGGATCAAACAATACAGAAGCCATGCAATCACAAATCAAAAGATTACCTGTGATAACAGCATCAGATGCCTCCGCTTCAGATCTCCCAGGGAAAGCGTAACAATGGGCCCTATCGCCTGTCTGTCCGTTGCCCCTACCATGTTGTGATGTAGTGGCTCCAGTTTGCCCATCACCCCGGCCGTTTTAGTGACCACCATTACCTCGACCACCGCGTCCTCCAGAATAACGGCCTCTACCATGACCACCTCTACCTCTAGCTATTGGGGGTCTATAACTCTGCTTTGGACAATTCCTCCTAATATGTCCAGTCTCCCCACATCCATAACACTCTCTAGAGTCAAGCATAGGTCTCTCAGAGAAGTATTGACCGGTCTGAGGTGGACCCCCAACTACAGTCTGTAGTGAAGACTGAATTGGTCGAACTGAGTAACCTCCGGAACCCTGTCCTCTAGAGTAAGAACCATTAAACTCACCTCCCTTTCGAAACCTTTTTGATGTCGATGTCGTGGGGAAGTCATCTGGCTTCACTCTTTCCACCTCTATCACGAAGTCTACCACTTCTTGGAAGGATTTTGCCGTAGCCGCTACCTGTAAGGCTGAAATCCGCAATTCTGACCTCAACCCCTTCACAAAATGGCGAATCCGCTCTTGCGGACTGAAACAAAGTTGGGTGGCATACCTGGATAATGCACGAAACTTAGCCTCATATGCAGTAACCAACATCCTACCTTGCTCTAGGCTCAAGAACTCATCTCTTTTCCTATCCCTCAAAGTCCAGGGGATAAACTTCTCCATAAACAAGATAGAGAATGATGCCCAAGTCATAGGTGGTGCCTCTGTTGGTGACACTCAACATGTGGCCGCCACCACATTTTGGCGTTCCCTTGGAACTGATAAGTCACGAACTCCACACCAAACCGTTCTACTATACCCATCTTGTGTAGTAGCTCATGACAATCAACCAGAAAATCGTAGGCATCCTCTGATTCAGCACCCTTAAAGACTGGAGGTTTCAATTTCAAGAACTTACTAAAAAGTTCATGCTGATCATTTGTCATTATAGGCCCTGTAGTCAGACAAGGAAACATGCCTATTTCCAATGAGGCATCCATAAGGGGAGACATAGTGGCTGCATGTTGAACCTCTGAAACCGGAGGTGTTGGTGCAGAAAACACAGGAGGTGCCTGACCCTGATCAGATAACCCGCTAAGATAAGTAAGAACCTGATTGATCATCTCTAGGGTAGGTTGGGGTGGCAATTCCTCATTCTGCACTTGTTCATTCTCCCCTTCCTCACCCTCTCTTACTACTTCCTCAGTCGGTGGAGGAGTCACCGCCCTAGCATCAGATGGGCTAGGTACTTGTCCTCTTCCTCTAGAGGACGTCCTCCCACGACCTCTACCACGGCCTCTTGCCGCTACTCCCCTTCGAGCTACAGCCCCAGTGGCTGGCTCAGATGTTTCTTGTCTTGCCGGTGTCGGTGTTGGTGTTGGCGTAGTCGTTGCTCTAGTTCTAACCATCTGCTAAATAGGGTGAAGATGGTTAGATACCAATTTGTATCACCTAGATACCAATTGGATTCAAGTAGTAGCACGAAAGAAACAAAGAAAGAATGGAATTTTCCTAAAGTCTTATAGCCTCTCAAAGAAAAGTAAAGGCGTCCCCCTACCGTTCCTTAAGACTCTACTAGACTCGTTCTTGTGTGATGAGACCAACGAACCTAATGCTCTGATACCAAGTTTGTCACGACCCAATCTAAACCCTAACGTTTCAATATAATATCAACAGAAAGTAATGCGGAAGACTTAAACTCATTAATAAAAAACAATTCATTAACTTCTAAAATTCAACATCTATTATTCCCCAAAATCTGGAAGTCATCACCACAAGAACATCTATGATCAAATTACTAAACTAAGAGTATTCTAAGAAGCTAAAACAAGTAAAAGCTAGTCCATGCCGGAACTTCAAGGCATCAAGACATGAAGAAGAAGATCCAGTCCAAGCTAGAAGTATTAGCTCACTCTGACGATCTGGTGTGACGAAGACTGGCTAGAATTGCGGTTGAGTTGAAGACGACGGCACGTTTGCTGCACTCCACAAATAAAAAAGAAGAAAACATAAAGGTAGGGGTCAGTACAAAACACGGGTACTGAGTAGATATCATCGGCCAACTCAAAATAGAAAACAATATATATCAAGTAATATCATAAAATCAACTACAATACTCAACATGTAGCAACAACAAGTACTATCATCATTAATAAATACCACCAAGTTCACACATGAGGACTCAAGCCTCAATACCATACTCATTTGGGAATTAGGTTCATTAGATTGAGTATATTAGCATCTTTCAAGATTTATTATCTTTAATCCTCTTGTGTCGATACGTGACACTCCGCTCCTTCATTATCTTTATTCCTCATGTGTCGGTACGTGACACTCCGCTCCCCTACTACTATGTGTCGGAATGTGACACTCCGATCCCCTAATTCTACGTGTCGGTTCGTGACACCCGATCCCTAAATCTACGTGTCAGTTCGTGACACCCGATCCCCTAAATCTACGTGTCGGTTCGTGACACCCGATCCCCTAAATCTACGTGTCGGTTCGTGACACCCGATCCCCTAAATCTACGTGTCGGTTCGTGACACCCGATCCCTTAATTCTATGTGTCGGAACGTGACACTCCGATCCCCTAATCTCATTCTATCAACTCATCAAGCCTTCTCTTATACTAAGGCATCATCATTCTCATTACTTTAGTTATCAAGCCTTCTCTCATACCAAGGCATCATCATTAACAAAGAAATTAGGGTTTTCCAAGATTTGGGATTCAATAGCTTCATCATGCTTATTTTATCACAATTATATAGTCACATTCATGCAAGCATACAATTAAGCATATAGAAGATGAGATGATATTACCAACACATATCATTCGCTATTAAGAGTTTACTACGAATAGCATAAAAATCATAACCTACCTCCACCGAAGACTAGTGATCAAGCAAGCAATTTCCCAAAGCTTTGTGTTTCTCCTCTTCTTTTCACCTTCTCGTTCGATTCTCCCTCTTTCTCTTTGTTCTTTCTAGTTTTCTTATTCAAACCCTCTTTCTTTTACCCTAATTAGCATATAAGTAAGTATAAAATATGACAATAATACCCCACTAATTAACTCAAGGTTACCTCTTTTAACCCCCAAGTAATTAGACTTATTAACATTAACCCACTAACTTTATAATTAAGGCAGGAATAGTCAAAAACGTCCCTTAAAACATTTAAAGAAATCCGACCCAGCCTGGGATTACGCAGTCTGTGACGGCCCGTCGTGCCTGCGACGGTCCGTCCTGCTGCTTGTCACAGAGTTCAGAGACTCAATTCTATTAAAGGGTCTGTGACGGTCTGTCGTGCCCACGACGGTCCGTCCTGCCATGTCGTCACGAATTTCAGAGAGTCGATTTCAGTACCCAATTTTAGAATTTCTAAGTGTTTTGAAACGAGACCCTGCGACGGTCCGTCGTGCCCATGACGATCCATCGTGGGGTCCGTCGTCTCAGCCAGTTTTCCAGAAATAAAATCTGCTGCTCAAAACGACTAAACAGGTCGTTACAAGAATACCTTGAAATCTCCTAATAGATCTTTTCTGTTTTTCTACGTTTTGCTCACTGTTATTATCACGATTGCGTACTGTTTTGAGTCGTGAATATTCTAGTGTTTTAACGTGAGTCTAAGTCTTAGGAACTGATATTGACTAATTCAACTTAGGATAATTAAGTTAATTAAATAAATTAATTAGTTAATTACTAAAACACCTCTCCTAAGTTGACTAAAAATAGGAGAGCATTTGACTTGGCAAATCTGAAATTTCCTTAAGAGTTTCGTCCTTGCTTGAGAATTTTCCTTAATTAATTAATTAATTAATTTAATTAATTAAGGTACCTAGGGTGATTACTAAAGTACCCCCTAAGTCATTGGGACAATAACTAACCCTTTTGGACCATCCTAGGTTAGGTACTAGGATGTTTCTTGAACTAGTTACTAGGTTTGTGTCACCCGACTAGGTCTTAGGTTGTCGGGTCCATTAGTTAGTTATTTTTGGTTTGTCCTTGGTTAGTTTGTTAGTTTTGTCAGTCAGTTAGAGTCTAGATTTTGTTAGAGAGTCAGGCCCCATATGGTTAGACCCTTGCGCATGCCTGCCCCCTAACTACCCTAACTGAATTCGGTTAGGGTGGTCCCCTCCCTTGGCTGTTTCTTCACATTTTCTTGCTCATGTGTTGATTGTAATTTCCTAACTTACTATTCTAGATAGTTCATTTGGAATATTTACTTATTGTCCCAAGGATACGCACTATGTCCTTGGGCACTGCTTAATCTACATGCCCATTTTAATTGGTCATGTGCTATGATGCCTAGGCTTGATACATGGATGACTCCATTTATTTGCAAATGCTAGAAAATATATGTTTTTATCTTAGGGTCTTAATTGCATGTTCATTTCTTGGACAAGCTTGTTTATACATAGAAAATTGGCTAACAGCCTTTAAGCCAATATTTTCTAATATGCCCAATATTTCTAAATATTAGGCATTGGAATGACTATGTACCCCAAATACCTATTCTTAAAACTTAATAGGCTCTTCACTAGACGAGTACATTTTCTGGAATGTTACATGGATTACTTTGCTAGTACTTTGGATTGGTGAATTCATATGCTTCAAGGACAAAACCATTAATGTTATAGTTTTTTATTGTCTTTTTATTTTAGACTATTATGTGGTGTATGTTTTGCATCTTAACAACTCTTATGATGTTAGAAAGTTTATAGCAAACACAATTTTGTATTCCACACTTGTGTTCTGATTCAATTATGATTTCAGACTTATGTTGCCTAATATCTCTCTTGTGGTATTTATTTTATGTCATGGTTATGTCAAGTGCCTTGTCAAGGGGATTTCGGGGTTTTATTCACCTTGTCATGTCTAGGGTGTACTTTGGGTCGTGACATTGAAGCAACTACATAAGAGTATATAAGAAGAACAAGCAGTTTGCAACGCCTGATCCCGCTGTAAACAATCTACTAAGGGAGGATTAGATAGATTTGAGAAGTATCATAGAATATCCACTGGATGATCGTTTAGTATTATTTTCTTTTCCTTAATGTCAATTAATTAAATAGTTTATATGTTGATTAATTAAGATATCTCAGCAAGAACACTTGCATAAGGACCTTAATTTAGAAAGAGATAGATGAAGTCATTACAAAACCCAAAATAAATAGTCAAATATCACACAGGTTGTTGTAACCTACTTGAAAGACAACCATTTGACATGATAGTTTATGGATCAAGTGTAGATTTTCGATTGGTTGACTAACAACATTTGTAAACTATGAATAGTGATTTTAATATAATAGCAATGAGGAGATTTTAAACCACACTGATAATGTTGTGCTTCATGTTTTCCATAATTTACTGAGCCTTTACTACATAAGCATGAAATGATCCCAAATCTAAGATCAACATGACTCAAACATCATTTGTTCTAGTCAAAACACATATTATCATAACTATATTTTTTTATTACAACTTTTCTTTACTATTTCTTATGTGTACGCTTAAATAGTTTAACTTAAAAGCATATTTAAATGTTGATTATTTAATTTGATGAGTTAAGCTGAGATATCTGTCATTGACCTCATTAAAAATTCAATTGTATAATTTTTTGAATAAACAATCATTATTAACGTTTAATTTACACACACCTTGAATTGACTAGAACAAGTATTATAAATAATCACTAAGTTTGACATTCTAGTTTTCCCATAAAATTGTTCAATTCTTCTTAATTCGGTTGATTTTCTCAACCTCTTTCTTGTTTTGAATCGACCTTGTTTCTCATTTTCTTCTTCTATAAAGGATAATAAAATTTTGTTCTCCTTCTTCTCTTATTCATATTTTTTGTTCTTCTCATC
This sequence comes from Solanum corneliomulleri, assembly GCA_027704805.1. NCBI lineage: Eukaryota > Viridiplantae > Streptophyta > Magnoliopsida > Solanales > Solanaceae > Solanum > Solanum corneliomulleri. The sequence continues at coordinate 40,594,875 of JAKWIY010003056.1, forward strand.
TGTCCAAAATAAGGATGAATTTGTTCTGCAAATATTAAATACATGTTATTATGATAAGAACATAAGTGACAAATAATCACCAGAAAAGACGTTTTTCTCTATTAATAATTATGAGGTCATTATTTTTAAATTGTTATAAGAACTTTACTTTTAACAAAATCAATAACTAAGTTAGAATGTACAAAAAAAATAGATTAATAGAGGAAAACAAGTCAAGATAATATAAGCAAGGTACCAACCACGGGGTCCAGCATCAAAATGGATACTTTTTGAACCCTAAACAACAAAAGGACCACTCTCTAAAAAACACACCAAAATAGACAGTTCAGCCATATAACTACCATCTTTTAACATCGACATCCTCATTAACTTAAAATCCATCCAAAGTAGTATTAAAGAAACTTTAAAGATAGTTTTATCACAAATAGACGAACTACAATACATTTTATTAACTTCTCACATAAATCAATATCTCCCTCAATTTTAATTATATGTATTGTGAAGTCTTTTTGATACATAAAATAATGACCTTTTCCATTAAAAAATATAAAAATAAACTATAGAATTTTTTTTCGTAAAATAAGTTTTACCGTTTATTTGCGTACAACAATAGTAGAAAACTATTGAGGTTGATGGTGATCAGGATTCCTCGAATGACCAGTTTTCCTACATAGACTATATCATTGTGTCATGCGACCTGAAGCAATGTCATTTCATTTCTACAATAACTAGTATTATTGACTCCAGAAGTTCTCAAATATTGAGTATTTGCAATGAGATGGAATGATGAAGGTGAGCAATAATACTAAATCGCCCAATAAAAATTTACAATTTTAAGAGCAATACTCAATTGCAATTTCAATTGAGCATTTGGTTTTTGAAATTTCTATAATTTATTTGTATGACTTTTTTCTAGTTCTAAGAAAATCACTACATATGAAACGTAACAAACATGCTATCATAATTTTTAAATAATTTATTAAACATAATTCATAAAATGATTAAAATCATATTAAATTCATTTACATATTAATACAAATAGATATAATTAATTAATATAATTAGGTTAATTATTTTAATTTTAATAGATATGATTTTAGTTAGGAAAAAAATACTAAAGTACAAAACATAAGTTTACATATTCTCATTATTTCCCTACTCTTTCATAAAAAAAATACAAAAGTCCCTTCTTTCCCCCACATCAATTTTTCCGAATACATTATTCTTTATGAACAAAAACCCACATTTACTATTTCTAATCTCTCCCTCAATCTCTCCCCATCACCAAATCAGTTATCAAATTCAAATCACTTTGAATTTCAAACGATTCCTATCTCTATTCAACCGCCTGCAAAATTCAAAATAGGCTGTCTCATCTTCCTTATTCTGGATTTTTTTGGTGCTTTCATCATTTCTGCTCTTCCGTTATGTATCTAACACCTAACAATTATCGAATAATTGATTCACAAGATCCTAACTGGGCATAATTGAGATCTAAAAGGTAGCATGACCCTGCAATAATGTTATATCGAAGTTCTAAGAAGAGAAGATCGAAAAAGGAAGTACATGTATCTTCTAAAGAAAAGGATGCAAAACCCCCTAAAGAAAAGGGGTAGAAAAGGTTTCCTCCCATTTTGCGATCAACGCTACCCACGGTATGCATTTGTACCCATATATCATGTTTAATTTCATGTACCCCAATTTTTTATTATGTTTCTTTTAATCTGATACATTAATGATAAAGAAAATTTAATTGTATATCTTGTTTGAATTCTTCAGTTGTTTCCCAGTTAAAATATTTTTTGCATATATTGTTGTTACTTGTTAATGTATCAAAAGATTACAGTTCAAGTTATATGTGTTTAAATCAAAGTATGACATACAAATTGTTTCTTGTACAATGTATTATTGATACAATAGCTATCAAAGACACTTAATAAAGTTATAAGTTTCAACGATCGGTAGTCAACATATAACCCAACTAAATGAGTTGGGGTCAAATACCACAAGGAGTGGTACTTGCTTAAGATTCAATAGCAAAGTGTGAATATGTCAAGTCAATCATAGGTATAGGCAATTGCGAATAAAAGCATAGTTGAAATGAGGGGGGGACATGAATGTCAAATAACAAAGGGGGGTTTTGGTTGTAAATATAAACTACAACAACAAAAAATAACACTAATTAAAAAGTAGTGTGATGGGTCCTTGGGATGTGATTGGATTTTAGGCTAATGTAGGCGTATGGGTGGTTGCAACTATTAGTAAATAACTCTAAATTAGTGAATAAGCTAGACTTTAGTAGGGATAAACACTTTTTCGAACAATTTAACAAGAATGAAATTGTTTTCTCTCGAACGCCAACAAGCAGAAATTAAGAACAACCTACACTTTAGTCCATTCACTCTCTTGAGTTTAATGTGTGGAAAAAAGTTTTAGGATTCACTCTCTCGAGTTGAACTCATGACAATCCAATATCCAGATACCATCGATTCAGAAATCTTGGTTTATAAAACATCTCTCGAGTAAGCCAAAAACATGAAGGTAGAGTTGCATTTGCAACTACAACCTTTTAAATTAAACCAGAATTTTTCATTGAAAAACACTTTTAAACAACATTTACACTAAAAATTAATAATACCCACAAGCTAAATTAACTCATAACCATATGACCACACCCCAAGAATTGATATTTTAGCCAGACATCATAAAACATGGAAATTGGGACCTTATTATGTTTCCACCAACTGGGTATCAATTTCATCCTTACAAAGGTACATCATGAAGAATCTTAAAGACCCACTTCCAATTTTTTATAACATGGAAAACTTCAATTCCTCCAAGCTAAGGTAAATATTGTCTCAATACTCAAAGTTCTCTCTCCAAAACTCTATAAAACTCCAACTAGATAGATAGATATATCCATAGATAAAAAAATGTTTGAAAATGTATCTATATTCTCCAAATTATGTTGTGAAGGACCATTGAGCGCAGTAAGTCGAGTTCACCGATAAGCCCTTTGGTCAGTTCCATCGCCTTTTTGCTTTGGACTTCAACATCCTCAATTTTATGTCTTTGGGCGATCCAATAAATGTATCATGGAATCGTTCGACAACATGACGAATGGTCCTTACTCTCGCCAACTTTATTTTCTCCTTCATGTTTTGGCACACTAGAACTTTAGGGCGAGGTAAAATCCACTCGATGACTCGCCCAATTGATTTCCCAATCAATATGCCTTCTTTTCTTCGTTCTTTCAGGTGTGTTATTCCTTTTTACTTGTTAGTATCCATGATTTGTTCCTCACTAAAAATATGTGGAAATCAAGGATTTTGCATCAGTTATTGGCATAAAATAAACATTTGTGTACACTAAATTGATCCAAATAAATCTCTAAATGATCCAAATTATGGACTCATCAACACCCCCAACTTAAATTTTTGTTTGTCCTCAAGTAAAATTCAAGTTCAAAAGTTTAAAAAGGATGTCTCAAGCAGTGTTACACAAGACTCAATCATGAATGCACACAAAAAGACCCAACTTACTCATACAAGTATCAATTGACTCAAAAATTCAAGTTATGACTCACTATTCTCAAAGTTTCTCATGTTCACTATACTTGCTTCAAATATAAGTTCAAGCTTAACAAAGGTGCTCAAATGCCCTCACACAAAGGATGATTCTATATTCACACAATGGTTCGACAATTTATAGCTTTAGAATCACAATAAACACTCATTCTATGACTCCACCCATAGGCCCTTATTTTCCAATCAACACTTGTTTTAGCTCAATCAAGATCAAAAAGGTCTTTTTAAGGCTTGTAATGGGGCTGCGTCTAAATGTATGGTAATTTAGGTTCATGGACGCTAGCCTCATGAAATATGGTATGACCAACACTTTCTTCCCTTTTCTTCATTATTCTAATTCATGCTAAACAAGTCACCCCATTATTCGTTGTCTATAGAATACGGGACACCCCTTTTTTGGCATTTTCAGAACTTTATTTCAAACATTTTTCGTTCTTTTTTTTCTCTATTTTGTTTGTATGGAGGAGTTCCATATTTCTCAAAACCATGGGTCAAAGGCGAATTCTTTGCACTTCTTGATTTACCTTCTGTTTTTGCCACACCCCAACTTAGGCATTTGGCCTAAGTTAGCTATTAACACAAACCACAAAATTATGGGGATTAAGGGTAATGGATCAAGAAAGGTCAAACTTTACATCAAATTTATTTGAAGAAAAGGATAAGGCTCAAAGGGTGTTAAAACAAGGATCACCCACTCACAAGGTTGGCCAAAAAAGAGGTATAAAGTCAAATTGTTTCACACTGTTCAAATTTGCCTAAGATCATTTTAAGAAATTGCAACACTTAGTTAGCCAGATTAACAGGGTAAATTATAGGTGTCATCATACATGGTGCTCGGTAGGCTCATCACGCACAAAGGCATTGACACCCATGTTAAACAGGATTCCACACTCTTGCTAGTGTACGATGGTCATAATAAGATACTCAATTTGATAATTGTCTAGTTAATACGAGATGCAAATAGTTCACATATTGCCTTTTTACTTCATTTGCTCTCTCATAACCGCACATTCATTTTTGTTTGATTATGAGTACTATTAAAGTCATGGGTATTGATAACACCGATACTCAATTTTTAGAGAACAAACACATTCAAACACAATAAAGAGGTGACACCATTTTTTGGAATGTCTTAAAATCATTACAACTATAGCAAGAAGACACAATATCACAAATCCACAAAAAAAGTGTAATCATTACAATTATATCAAGAAGACACAATATCACACATCCACAAAAATAGTGTTGAACACAACGTATAGCTCAAAAACCCAAATATATACAAACAATCATCATAAAAGGTGGGAATCATCCCACCACAAGAAAAGTGATTTATCCTCAAGTTCAAGAATAAAATATCCAATATTCTATAAAAATGTGATAGCGAGGAAGATAAAAAGAGAATCATGTCTAAACATTCGCTAAATCTGTCGGGGAATCAATACTCGGAGTATCACTTTAAAACTAGGTCTCAGCACTTGGAGTCACCTCAACAGTAATACCAACTACACTAGGATCAGTTGAAGGCATAGATACCAAACAGGTATGCACAACCGTAACTATCATGGCATTCTCAGTCTTTGTAAGGACCTCATACCAAACCTCCTCAGCAACCTCAAGCATATACTCATATGGCTCCCCCTCACACTCAGGATCAATTGTCTTTTCAACTTGAACAGCATATCCGGTGTTCATATCCGGTGGTAGCCGAAGATATATCTGGATCAACATGAACATAAAGGATATCCACCGTCCCAAAAATCATGGACATGTCATTGCACTTCAGTCGGTACACATCACTCTTTACCGCAGCAAAAGTGAACTTTAAAGTTGTAACCTCCTCGGTGGTCCTTCTGTCGCACTCAAACACTATTATCCTAGAATCTATGAAATCAATGGTAGCACTCAAAGGTTTCACAACATCAGCAAGGCTGCCTGAATCATGCCTAGAATGGAGGCCTCAAGTCTTGCACCACGATGATCGACAGAATGGGCTAACTTCCCTATTCAAAGTAATGTAGCTTGAGTGAGCGGGGGCTAGTAAACGATGACAACAACAACTTTAGGAGGCAATGTAGCAACAAAGGAACTAAGGATCTCAAAAGGAGCATTATTGGAAGTACCTGAAGGCCCAGGGGTCGAAGTAGGCAAAGGTTCCTTTACAGGTAATGTGTTTGTGTCCATAATAGGGGAAGAGTCCGCCGGGGCTACCTTCTTCTTATTTGCCTGATATTTTAAATACTCCACATGATTCTCCATGTAGCATTCTAGAAAATCACATGTTAATGAAGAGCCCATTAGGTCTTTAATAATGAATATTGGCGATACATACATATTACAATGCCCAATATTGAGAAATATTTGGCATAGTATAGAAAATTGGCTAAGGGATATTAACCAATTTCTATATAATACCCAAATAAGCAAAATATTTGGCATATTAGAAAATATTGGCTTAAAGGGTGTGAGACAATTTTTCTAAGTATTAATAATATTGTTTAGGAAATGTATTTTCAATGAAAATCCTAAGCTAAAAAAATATATTTCATCCAACTCACAAAAAGTTATGAGGCATCCAAGTGTCAAGCCTAGATACCATGCCACATGATCAATTAAAATGATCATGTGAGGATCCTTGGGACAATAAGTAAACATTTCCAAATGAACTATAAATAATAGTTAGTTAGGAAATTACAACCAACCCATGTCCAAGCTCATGTGAAAGACATATGAAGAAGCGGTCAAAGGAAGGGACCACCCTAACCGAATTTGGTTAGCGTAGTTAGGGGGAAAACGTTCACAAGGGACCACTCCATGTGGGAACTAATTTCCTAACCAATTATAGACTCTAACCTAATTTCCTAACTAGCTAACTGACCTAGGACAAAACGAAATAAACTAATTATTGCACCTGACAACCTAAGACTAAATCGGGTTGACACTAACCTAGTACTACTTGAAGAGACAATCTAGTACCTAACCTAGGATGGTCCAAAGAGTTAGTTAAGGTCCTAAAAACCTGGGTATCATTTAGTAATCATCCTAGACTACTTAATTAATTAATTTATCAACTTAATTAATAAATTTAAAGGGGAAAACCCGAAATCACAAAGCAATTCCCAGATTTTGGTTAAAACAAGAAAAAGACAACTAGTACCTAACCTAGGATGGTTCAAAGCATTGGTTATGTTCCTAACGACTTAAGGGTACACAAGTAATTACCTTAGGTAACCAAATTAATTAAATTATCGATTTAATTAATTAGTTTAAATGGTCTAAACGAAATCCTTACACTAACCTAGTATAATTCAAGAAGCATCCTAGTACTTAACCTAGGATGGTCGTAAAGGGTTGCTTTTGGTTCGAAAGAAGTAGGGGTAACTTAGTACTTACCCTAGGTACCTAAATTACTTAAATTATGGATTTAATTAAATAATATAAATTTAAAATATAGAACGAAACCATAGTCAACCACAAATTCCAGATTTTCAGTCAAGTCAACATTCTCCAATGTTTAGTCAATTTAGGAGGGGTATTTTGGTAATTTATTAATTAGTTTATTAAATTAAATTATTAAACCTATGTTTTATATTTTAATTTCAGTTCCTAAACCTAAAAAAACGATCAAAACGTTGAGACTCACGATGCTGAGAAAGTAGGCGACAAACCGCAAGAAAAATGTAGAACGCTAAAGATTTCTTAGGCGAATTCAAGGTTTTCTTCAAGGTTTCGTGGAAGGTAATATTCATAGATTAAATTCTACATATGGTATGGGTTTATCTCCTTGACTTCTTTCTTCAAGATAACCTTCTTTCTAACGATTCATATACCTTGAAAACTAGGGTTGTTCCCGTGTTCTCGTCGAACTCCTTGTCCCTAGTATCCTTTTCGATTCCATGTTGAATAGGTAAGAGATCATGTTGTTGGTATGTGGTGCTGGCTGATCTTATGTGTAATGTTCTTGAATTATTAGTGTCTATTAACCTATGAATTTGTGATCGTATAAAGTTAAGTGCTTAAAATGTGAATCATGAATCAACGATGTGTTAGTTACACCTGTAGTTGTTTAAGTGTTGATGTGTTTGTCCAAATGTTGAACTACTGTTATTATGACATTATGAAGGTGTTAAATTAATCAAATATTGATATGATTTTGTCCAATATGTCTTAAAAACGTTACTCTAAAGTCATGAACCAAGATTGGTTAACAGAATGATACTATGTTAAGATGTGTCCGAAACTGTTTAGTATGAAGATGATTATGGTTTGTTGTGCTTACCTACTGTTAATGTGACATGTTGATGATATTGTGTTCCTGAAATTAAAATTGTATCCCAAATTGAGTATGATTGATGGAAACTTTGTCTCATGCTAATAAAGAAGATTATGAAGTCTATAGCCAATTGCTTATGCTAATATTTATCTTATGCCTATCTTATATAGCCAAAAGATTGAAATGATAACCCAAGTAATTCAATAAATGTAAATGGCTATAAATTTATATTTTAAATTACTAATAATATTGGCTAATGAATAAAATACATATCCAGCCAAGCATGAAAGAATGTAAAATTGTCCTATACCAACAAAGATGGTTGTGTAATCTATACTCAAATGTTTATGCCAATACTAACAATATGACAATCTTGTATAGTAAGAGTATAAAATATATTATAAGCAATTCTAAAGTAATTCAATGAATCCATAACCAAGGGCATGTCATTCATTGGGACAACTCCAAACATGCTCTAAAAGAATGAACTATGAACATATGTAAATCATTGAAAGAAGCGCTCATCATCCATAAACGATGAAAATTAAGCTACTACACTAAAGAAAGGAAGTAACGTGACTTATAACATAATTAAAAGGGTCTAAATGAAGTAAGTGACCAGAATGGGGTGTTAAAGGAAGTGAGACGAGTCTCACATGATAATATAAGGTTTAATTCACATTTCATCAAGTAAAGAAAGGGATGACCGGCTATCGAAAGATTTAAGTAAACCTCATAACTATAAGCAAGCTTCCATAATGTTTGAGTAAACTCTAAAAGAAGTAAAGAAAAAAAAGTTGAGCAAAGCACCGATAGACTAGCAATGAGCTTGTGCCAGCACATGTAAGCCTCATGAGGTGAGGTTACCACAAAGGTGGATAAGTAGTCTTTGTATGTCTCCTAATCTTCGAACTATGTTGCCAGCATAGGAACTAGCCAGTGAATTCCACCTAAGCTAGCTAGGTATGATGTGGTTTTGCTTTGGCCGGTGATTCCACCTCTTTTATGTGTGGGGAATACACGAATTTCATGCCTAGCTCACATGATCTATGTCGGTTAATGCTCGAAGAAAGTATCTGGTTCACTATAGTCGTGAACCCCTATTTTCGGTGTGGGGAAGGCACTGACTTGGTTGCACATTAGCCGGTGAATCCCCCTTTTCGGTGTGGGGTAGACACTGATAATCATTCACCTCAACCGGTTAATCACCTCTTTTCGGTGTGGAGGATACACTGGATTTCATATTAGCTCCCATGATCTACTTCCGCTTATGTTAACAAACTCTTTAAGAAAGTAAGAAAGAACGAAAGTATGTTCAAAGTGGACAACAGAGCAAAGAAGTGGAAATGTAAGTTCATAGTGAATTAATAAAGTAAGAGCTTAAGAATATCAATCGTCAGTGCTTGAATAGAATGAAGTTTTCAGCAAATAATGGCCAAAGCCAATAATGACTTCTTTTATTATAAAAATGATCCAAGCCAAAGATGATTGACTTATAATGACTTATTTTAATATGAAAATGATTATAGCCAAATAAGATTGGCTTATAATGATTTCTTATATTATGCAAAGAAACACATAATAGGCATAGCCAATGAAGGTTGGCTTAATAAGATTTCATGGCCCAAATTGTACTTAAATAATTTCCTTACTCCTTCGGATTACTTATTTGATTCATTGTAGGTATGGGACTACAATGAATCATTGCACTTGTAATGAAAATATAGGATCAAACGATATCATTGAACTACACAACAACAAGAAGAAAAAGACCGAAAAATAAACTAAATACAAAAAGAGGAGCTCTCGGGTTTGGGGTATCAAATTCCAAAATTTCGCTCGAGTTGTTCTAAAATTATGTTCATGATTCTAAGGTCTTGTATAATATAGAAAATTAGTTGTGTGATTTGAATGCATTAAAATATGTCATATTCATACCATAATTCACAAAAAACGAATTAGGAAAGTCTAGTGATGTCACTTTCCAAAAAATGACATGTCATTATAGGTAGAGTTTTCCTTGATCATGCATGATTACTATGTGTATGTGTGCATACACCCATACTTAGCACAACTGTGTACTAACCCTATACTATTTTATCTTTTTAGGTGCAGTTCAGAGAGAAGGTTGAAGACTCATTGAAGCTATTTGGATTGTCAATCTCCAGACTTTGGTAGGTCCTCTTGTTGTTCGAGGATGCTACACATATCTATCTAGCTTAGTAATTTAGACATAGCTAGTGGATGTTTTCCCTAGCATTTCTTTTCATACATTTATTTCAAAGGTTTGTATTAAGGTCGTTATGGCAAACTATTATGTTATATATTGATTTTTTCTTTTTAATTGATTCATCACTTGTAGATGGTTGTTTTAATTTGAGATTAGTAGAATATTAATCTATGTTGAAAATATAAGAAGTCTATCTATACTTCATTATGTTTTAAAAGTTTTAAATTTTATGCAAATCTAACTATATGAATGTGATGAAAGATAAGAAGAGGATTCTATGCGACCTCTGAGAGGTTAACGACGCCGGTTGCATTCAGATTCCAGAATCCGGGTCGTGACAATGAGGACATACCAAGTCTTGGAAGAAATCAATCCAACACTTCAAACTAGCTAGAAGGGTAAGTTGTTGGAACCTACACTTATAGTAAAAATTTGCAAAATATAGGTTAGTACACAAAAATATACTAAATGTGATGACCATGCAAAAACATGCATAAAAGGGACATTTTGATTGGAAATCATGCATTATGCCACTTTTGAAATATCATAAACAATAGCATAGAAGGCACTATGAACAAGTCAAACATCATACAAGTCATAATTTCACATTTAGACCATAATACAACAAAACATTACCTTTACCTTTGAACCTTCACTCCAACCAACATTTAGGCTATATCATACCACCATCCATACTAAGGCACCACACTAATATAATCAAAAGTGGAATCACCTCCCAATCATTTCTTTCTTTACTCTATAAAGCATTTAAGAGACATAAGCATTACATGAATCACCTTATCACATTAGGACTATCATTAAGACTACTCTAAGCTATACTTGAGTAATGTACAAGTAGCGTCCCATAATACTACTCACACTAACTATTCCCTTGGAGACATAATAGACTAGGCATATTTAATTCAATAAGTCATGACAAGAAATGTAAGGCATGAGTACAATCCAAGTAAAGCATGCATAATCTCAATTAGACTCTAAGTCAAAATTCTTCATTATGTTGAATAGGGACTCATTCATTCATTAAGGACACATTCTTTCATTAGTCATTAGGATTTAGAGATACTCACTATGACCCTCTCCAAGCGTACTCTTGCAATGCATAGGTAGTATCCCACACTACTACCTACACTTTGTAGAACCAATTAAGAAACCATAATGAGATCTCACGTGATGGGAATAAATGTTTGACCGACATAGACCATCAGAGCTAAATCATGGAGTCCTGTGTATTATCCACATCGTATGGGTTGGTTTAATTACCTAAGGTAAACTGGAAATTAACTTAAAAAGGATCCACTAGCTACACTTATGAGGGCTCATAGTTTATGCGACAAGGGAGATGCTACAAGATACCCTGCCTCAACTCAGGGATGGTCACTCATCCCAAGATATTTCTACTAGATATCCTGCCTCAGCTCACGGAGAAGAATCTATCTCATACAATATCCACTCAGTGCTTAGACTACATTGCCATAGAGTATTTCGTTAATTAAGGAAAAAGATATTGTTATTTGATACTCCGCCGCAACTCCTAGATGAGTACCCATCCCCTTTATACATTCGTTTATTGGTTAACTCATCGGAGATATAAGATGCTACTAGATATTGGCCTCTACTCATGAATGAGTGTCGATGTCAAGCCCCACCTCTGATCATTCATTCTATTTAGTTCAATCAAGAATAACATTTCAATAGACTCTTCATACATTAACACATTCTTAGAAACTTCATTCATGGTTCATTCATAAATATAATTTAAGAACAAGACCTTAATTATAACTTCATTCCATACTAGGTATAATTATGACACAATCATAAAGATATCACATATATATTCAACAATACATGCATTATCTAAACACCTTACCCTTTGAAGTGGATCAACATCAAGCTAGCGATTCTATCTCAACAAGTAGTTCTTCAAATTTTTCCTTCAAGGCCATGAATCTCAAGTACCAATACACCAAATAATTTGTCATAAATAATCATAGGTAATAACATACTTCAACAATTGAAGACCATTTAAAAAATTTCTATTTATATGAATTCATTACCACACAACCCACTTTATAAAGATATAAATTGAGAATAAAGAGAAATTGTGGATTCATGGAGCATTTTTACTTAAAATCAACAATATGAAAACAATATAACAATATAGTTTCATTATAAACCTTTTAAATTCATTTAGAGAAAGTACCAATGAAGTTGAATAAAACCCTAGTTTTCATGAACTTGAAATCTTGAAAAGTTATTCTAAAATGGACTCTATGGTGAAAGAAAACCCTATATGAAGAGTCATCATACCTTAATATTGAAGAATCCCACGAAAATGAAGAAGAAATTCCTTGAAATTCCTCAACCCAAGCCTTAACTTGACCTTGAAATCCAAGAGAGTTGTTCTAGAGAACTTTTAAAAGAAAGGGTTTTGATTTGAAAGTTAGAGTCTAAATTAGGACTTAAATGTTTCAATAATCTTAAAATACCACAAAAATCTAAAAAAAAACGTCCAAATAATTGACTAAGTAAATGGGTATTTTACCAAACCACCCTTCACTTGGCCGAATAAAGACAACTTTTGCAGGGCAACCTACCAAACCCCCCAGCTACGTAGCGCAAGTGGGTTGACGGAGCGTAGGTTGGATTCACAGTTTGGTTCATAGATCCACCACCTGCATGCCTGAGCTGGCCTTGACCTAATCCCAAAACCTATGGGGTGTCAACTAGTTTAAGGGGCGTAGACTATGCCCGTAGATTGAGCAGTTTTGACAGCGTTTTGGGCAAAGATGGGGTCCTCCTCAAGGACCTCTCGGGTGGTCCTCAAGGAGTTGTATTCAGATGTTTAACCCCTAAACTTTTTGTTCTATGAACGAGAACCATGTATCTTTATTTATACCTTCAAATGACACTCAAAAACTCTATTACAAGTCACTACTACATATTAGATCAAATTAGTAGTTTTCGGACGTCATGGTCATTCCTTGATATTCGACTTCAAAACTAGTTAAACAAAAATTAAAAATAAATTTATCCTGATATAATCATTTTCAAAAACACATATGAGGATCTAGTTGTTCCTTTTTCATTTTAGGGTCGTTATAGTCAACAATCGTTAGTCGGCATAAATACAACTAAATGAGTTGATGTTGAATCCCACAGGGAGTGATACTTGCTTAAAATTAAATAGCAATGCGTGAATATGTCCAAGTCAATCGTAAGAATAATTATTTGCAAACAAAAACATAGTTAAAATTAGGGGGTTTCACAAATGTCAAATAACAACCGGTTTTGGTTGTAATTATCAACTACTACAACAACAGATAACACTAATTAACAAGTAATGACATGGGTTCTTGGGATGTGATTTGGTTATAACCTAATGTTGACATATAAATGATTGCAACTCTTAGTAAATAGTTGTAAATCAGTGAATAAGCTAGACTTTAGTGGGGACAAACTTTCTCTCGAAAAATTGACCCAAAATCAAGTTGGTTTCTTACGAACACCAACAAGTAACAATTAAGAATAACCTACGGTTTAGTATATTCACTCTCTTGAGCTGAATGTGTAGAAAAGGGTTTTGGATGTACTCAATCGAACTGAACCCATGACAACCCAATGCCCAAAGACTATCAATTCAGAAATCTTGGTTTTAGAACCTCTCTCTCGAGCAAGCCAAAAACACGAAGGTAGACTTTCATTTACAACTAAAACCCTTTAAATTAAGCTACAATTACTAATTGAAATAACTTTTAAACAATATTTACACTAACAATTAACAAAATCCAGAAGCTAAATCAACACATGATCACACCCCAAGAATTGGGGTTTTATTCAGACATCATAAAAGATAGAAACTGTTACCAAATTGTGTCTCCATTAACTAGGTAAGATTAATTTAGTCTTTACAAAGGTTAAATTTGGGGTTGCTTTTTCCAATAAACGTTGGTTACATTTCTTTATGTTATTTGTACTAGTAATCGGTTTATGGATGAGTGCTTTTGGATTAGATGGTCCGGCTCTGAACCTACGTGCCTATGACTTTGGTTCCCAGGAGATCCGTGCAGCGGAAGATCCTGAATTTGAGACTTTCTACACCTAAAATATCCTCTCAAACGAAGGTATTCGTGCCGGCTCAAGATCTGCTACTATATTTTCGTTTTTATTTAGGAAATAACTCCCCTTACTCGCATGCTGCTCTGAAGGTGAATCAACAACTTCGCCTCTTAGGTTACTAGCGCATTTAAAGGAAGTCCAGGACTTGATTACTTACCCTGGTTGGATGTCGGAGCACTTCCTCTACCAATCAGGGATGGGAGAAAGAAGAAAGCAAAGAGACTCACATGTTGGTTCACCAAGTGAAAGACATGTACTTGCTAAAGGACGGCTTACTCTACGCCAAAGACGGGCTCCTCTTCGTTGGAGAGAAGAAAAGAGGATTATGAAAGGCAGTTTAACAAAGCGGGGTCGGAATAGAATTGGATGAGAAAGCCTCTTTATGTGTATGAGAAAACTGCTCATGATGCAAAGTTTTCTGGATAGAAGGTCATCCTCCTAGGCTACTAATTTTCCGGTTCTCCCCTGAAGAAGGAAATCAAGTCGGGAGGTTTTTAAAGAAATGATGTAAATGGATGTCCACAGACTCCTAGGCGGGGCTCTAAGGTGAATGGTATGGTTTGCTCACCCTAAGCTTCGTATGAGAGCGGAATAAAGACCAAGGAAATAGCGGTTTTCCTGTCATCACACGTAATTTCCCTCCTTTTTTTCCTCGCTCGAAAGCCCACGATAAAGGAAGTACAAATAGAATAGTGAGTTGAGTCTTTATTAGGGAGAGTTTTCACTCCAAAGAAGATTCATAAGAAAAAGAAGAGAAAGAGGAAGAATGCACGAAAAATCCTATCCTAATAGGGCTCGCCTCCCGTTGTTCTCTTCGGTTGTAAAGTGCTGCTCAAGCTGAGCTAACTACAGGTCCGAATGAACTGGGACACCAGACCATTCTTATCTTATGCTCTTATGCGGAAGCAAGCCCTTTGTTTCTATACGACTTTTCTTCACTTAGGGTGAGCAAACCATACTTTCAAGAGTCAACGAGTATAGAATCTATTGAATTACTCATCTGTGTATCAAGCTTCAAAGAATATCCTAAAAAAGAGAATACAATTGATAAGTGTAACGACCTGTTTAGTCGGTTTGAGTAGTAGAGTGTATTCTGGTAATAACAGTCGGAGTCGACGGATCCCACGACGGACCGTCATGGGCACGACGGACCGTCGAGGGTGTCTCGTTCCAAAACACTTAGAATTCTGAAATTTGGGTACTGAGATCGACTCTCTGAACTTCGCGACGAAGTGGCAGGACGGACCGTCACAGGCATGACGGGCCGTCACAGACTCTTCAAGGAATTGAGTCTCTGAACTTTGTGACGGAAGCAGCAGGACGGACCGTCGCAGGCACGCCGGGCCGTCACAGGCTGCGTAACCCTGACTGGGTCGGATTTCTGTTAAATGTTTTAAGGGGCGTTTTGGACTATTCCTGCTTATAATTATAAAGTTAGTAGTTGAATATTAATAATTCGATTTCTTGGGGGTTAAAGGAGATAACCTTGAATTAATTAGTGGGTTACTTTGTCATCTTTTATACTTAATTATATGCTAATTAGGGTAAAAGAAAAAGGGTTTGAATAAGAAAAATAGAAAGAACCAGAGAGGGAGAACGATCGAGAGAAGAGGGAAACGAAGAGGATAGCAAAGATTTTGAGGATTTGCTTGCTTGATCACAATTCTTCGGTGGAGGTAGGTTATGGTTTTCACTATTTCATAGTAAACTCTTAATAGCGAATGATATGTGTTAGGTAGTATTGTAAACCCTTCTATATGCTTAATTGTGTGCTTGCATGATGTAATTATATAATTGTGATAAAATAAGCATGATGAGGCTATTGAATCCTAAACCTTGAAACCTCTTTGTTAATGATGATGCCTTGGTATGAAAGAAGGCTTGATGAATTAAAGTAATGAGATTAGAGGATCGGGTGTAACGTTCTGGCACCTGGATAGTAATAGAGGATCGGGTGTCACGTTCCGGCACCAGGATAGTATATGGATCGGAGTGTCACGTTCCGACACCAGGATAGTATATGGATCGGGTGTCACATTCCGACACCAGGATAGTATGATGAGGATCGGAGTGTCACATTCCGACACCAGGATAGTATATGGATCGGGTGCCACATTCCGACGCTAGGATAGTATGATGAGGATCGGAGTGTCACGTTCCGACACCAGGATAGTATGATGAGGATCGGAGTGTCACGTTCCGACACCAGGATAGTATGATGAGGATCGGAGTGTCACGTTCCGACACCAGGATAGTAAAGAGAAAGAATCCTGAAATATGTTAATATACTCAATTTAATGAACCTATTTCCCAAAGGAGTATGGTATTGAGGCTTGAGTCCTCATGGGTGTACTTGGCGTACTTATTAATGATTATAGTACTTGTTGTTGCTACCTGTTGAGTATTGTAGTTGATTTTATGACATTATCTGATATATACTGTTTTCTATTTTGAGTTGGCCGATGATACCTACTCAGTACTTGTGTTTTGTACTGACCCCTACTTGTATGTTTCTTTTCTTTTTATTTGTGGAGTGCAGCAAACGTACCGTCGTCTTCAACTCAACCGCAACTCTAGCCTGTCTTCATCACACCAGATTTCAGGGTGAGCTAATGCTTCTAGCTTGGACTGGATCTTCTTCTTCATGTCTTGATGCCTTGAAGTTTCGGCATGGACTAGCTTTTTATTTATTCTAGCTTCCTAGATACTCTTAGATTTAGTAATTTGAGGATAGATGTTCTTGTGGTGATGACTTCCAGATTTTGGAATAATAAGTGTTTTAGTTTTTAGAAGTTATTTATCCATTTTCATTAATGAGTTTTAAGTCTTCCGCATTATATTCTGTTTATTATGGTTGAAATGTTGGGGTTTAGATTGGTTGGTTCGCTCACATAGTAGGATAAGCGTGGGTGCCACTCGTGGCTCGATTTGGGTCGTGACAATAAGAAAGCGAGTAAGCCAACGGCGTCCCTTTATTTATGTTCGATTTTCTGTGAGCTAGTTGAAGTTGCTCTCCTTTTGCCTGCCTTCAATCGAGTTTGACTTTCTTCTGTCGTGCCAGGCGAGCGAGTGCAAGCGGCCTATGGAGAGTTAGGCCCTCTCATTTCTTCCCCCATATATTTTGTATATGATCTCCTAGAGAATACGTTGTGCTCCTAATTGAATTTACTATCTAAGTACAGCCAAGCTTGGTGCAAGTTGCACCAGTTAGAGTTGAATAGGAGGTTTGGATACAAGCGAAGACTTTCACTCGATAGGAGGTCTAATAGGCGAGGTACGAGGTAAGAGAAGAGTCAGAGTTTCCCTCCCTGATCTTTGAGTTGGAGCTTGTTTCAGTGCTTTTCGCTGCAAGTTTTGTTACACCCCTTTCTGCTACATCCCGCAGCATCAGTCCGGTCCTGTAATATGTTTTTCCTCCGAGGACTACTTTACCAGCAAGTGTGAGTTCATCGTCTCTTTGGTTAGTCCCGCGAAGTAGAGATGGATAAAGCAGGGACAACTCATTACACTTTGTTCATTTTTTAGGGCTTTTCCTTTGTTTCGTTTGGGCCCAGAAGTCGTCAAATGTAAGGAAACAATTGTCTAAATACTTAGAGTTCTCTCCGAAATTCTATAGAACTCTAACTTAGATGGATCCTAGATAGATAGGTCCATAGATATAAAATGTTTAAAAGTGTATTTATAGTCGCCAAAAATATGTTGCAAAGGACTTTTCTGCTTAGTAAGTTAGGATATCTGATTAGCTCGGTGATCCACCCTTTGGTCAATTCCATCACCTTTTTGCTTTGGCCTTCAGCATCTTTAAGTTCTGTAACTTTGATCAATCAAATCACTACGACGCGGAATCGTTCGGCAAGACGCTGGTTTGGCGAATTGAAACTTTGGTCGAGGTAAAATCCACTAAGAGACTCGCCCAATGGATTAGACTATCAACATGCCTTCTCTTTTTTTTGTTCTTTCAACTGCCTTGTTTCTTTTTGCTCGTTAGTGTCTATGTTTTGCTTCTCACTCCAAATACCTAGAAATCAACGGTTTCGCATCAATTATTGACACAAAATAAGCACCTGAGGACACTAAATCTATCCAAATAAAGCCCTAAGTGAGTTCAGATCATGGAATCATGAATCATAGTCATAGATAATTGCAAAAATGATACTTAAACAATATATAATGGATATAAGATTTTACATTTTGCATCATATTCAAATATAGGTCACTATATGTACAAAACAATTGATTTTATGTAGCTCTTACGTTTTGTTATTATTTAGTATCAAATAAAGTGAACGATAATATTTTTCTGAAATAGTATGGTGTTCCTATTTGTAGGTATGCATGAATCATTTACTTTTTTATGATTTATAAACCTCATTTATTGAAATGCAGAATATGACATGTAAGTAAACATATTTCAAAGCAGTCAATAAGGTTTGGTCATACTTATAACTCATATTTTCATGAAGATTTAGTGTTGTCAATAAAGGACGAATGTATGGAACTGTTCAAGGATACTATATGTTCTTCATACGTAAATATCCCCAAATGCAACTATCTGGTAGAGGTTGAGCAGGATCATCTTGATAAAGAAACTCATATTCGTCAACCAAAGAAATGTCTATCAATTAAGTATCGGAGAGTTTGCTATTATTACTAGTTTGAATCAAAGATTTTACATATCCAGAATAAAAAACTAATATGTTGTGTCAAAGATATTTTCTAGGTCAAACTTATAATGTAAATAAAGGACATTTGGTAGATCGTTTTACTATGGGTGGTTGGGACAACACTAATGACACCCTTCAGATGGCTAGCTTGTATTTCATTCGTTCATTTGTATTCTTGCAACTTGGTGGAGCAAAATCCCTATTAAAGAATTCTTAATAGTAGATATGGAAGCTATCAACAGTTTACATGGGGAAACTTCTCTTAACAACGTTAACGAAATCATTTAGTAAAGAATACGAATCCAACAAATAAATGTATCACTTGAATAGATTCCCGTGTACACTTAATATCTTAGTATATTAATGTGGGTATGTAATACATAACGAGATAGTTTTTAAATAAGAAAATGGTATACCAAGGATATTCAATTGGAATATTGTGGCTGAAAAGCCCAAATTTTAGATGTTATTGGACACTATCTTTATTGAGATAATTAGTACATAAAACATTTTTACTTATTTTTTAGTTTGCAATACATTATTATTTTGATTCTCATGATGTTTTACCATTTGGTTGTATAAAATGATTGTTATAACATTCAGTCAACTTTCGAGAAAATAAGATCACTTTTTACAACAAAGAAGTCATGCACCTCCAACTCAACTAGATTCATCAATGTCAATCACGAGGAGGTTCAACCAAAGAAGGTTCCTGATTTTTAAAACTTCTCATCAAAACCTCCGGAGCGACAAGTTGTACCCCACCCCCAAGAGAACAAAGGTTGCACATCCATCTAAAATTAATGCCCGAAAACCATACAACCAGATGAGCAACCAAATCAGTAGTGTTAAATCCAAATTCACAACTGCTGCAAGCTGATAGTGTATCTAGTGTTCCTAATAATTTGATTTTTGAAAAATAGATTTGGACCGTGCAGGACTTGAGAAACTGAAGGATTAAATGAAGTGTTATGTGAGTAAACACAATCATTTCATTTAAACATTTATTTGTTTATTGTTAATTCAATTTAATATGCTTAATTTGAATATAATTTTGACAAAAAAATTGGAGTTCTTGAGGCGTTAGCAAAAGAAAATAATTTTGAGTTGATGTAAGCAGTTGGGACGAAAGATAACAAAAGTTAAAAGGTAATGATTTTATTATTTTTCTTCCCTTTTCAGTTTTGTGTTATACTGATTTTTTGAATCATGAAGCATGTTGGAGGCATGCATATATAGTGAATGATTCCGTTGAGAAAGGTAATATTGATCCACAATCCAATTCTTTCAACTACCCATTTCATCCATACAAGTTGATTTTGCAACTGTTGATCATGATATTGATGTACCTGTTTTGGAGGTTGAAAAAAACATGGTATTGATGAAACGGTTGCAAAGATATGTATCTTTAATATCACATGCACTTATTGTGTGTATCAATTCCTTAAAAAGTGTTAATAATGAATCATGTGTAATGCTTGATACTTTAATATTGAAACATGTTACTATTTTGAGTATCAATAATTGTACTTAAAATATTAATAATGTATTTGAAACTGTATTTTATTTTTGAAGCAGAACACTAGTATTCTACCATTACAATAAACTTAAATTATTTTTTATTATAAAAAAACATTATAAACTTAGAAGGATTAGACATCCATTAAAGAACATGCAATGGAAGAGCCCACTGAGGTTCTATCCACAACACACCGATCTTCTGGAAAATAAGATTCATCATGATAAGAAAGTTGTAAGTAAGAGTTCTTGAATTATTGTACATTAATCATTTTTATGTATAATCATAATACTATTGGATATTCTTTTATTATGTGTATGGAAGAGTTGAAGCTACCGAATCAGAAGTTTTGAGCAGTAATGATATTGTTGATACAATACAACAAGACATCAAAAAACATAGTTCAAATTCAATAATTGTTGATATAAAAAACATACTTCAAATCCAATAATTGTTGATACATCTGTATGGTTCTAATTTGTTTACCGGATAATGTGAATAGTTTCTTATGTAAATTCTTTTTTTTATTATATTTTTCTGACATAATTGTTGAATTCTATCACATTGGCCTACATTTCATCCGAAACTAAAAATTTCATAGATACACTATATGAACTTCCAAACCAGCAAATAAATGTCAAACCATTGAGTTTAATCATTCCACTCCAGATAACTGAAAATGATAAACTTCTATCTGATAGTCACCTGCCCAACTTCCACTCAAGGAGCATGCACACAATCTTGATACAGAGACTCCAACTCCATGTACCATAATGTATTCAAAGATTATGCAATCTCCTTATTGGACTGCTTTTGAATCAAATGATAAGGGCAAGGAGAAAATAAACAATGACATTTTCCCATACGCTCCATTTGATGATTGTCTCATCACATATAAACTTTGTCAATTTTAATACAAGAGTTCTTCGAGTTGATATAAAAGGGTCTCCTTAAATTACATGCAAATAAGTATATTTATTTATTAATGTATCTATATACTATTATTTTTTATTATACTATTTTTATTTTGACTATAATCATTCTCATAATAAACGGATAAATATAGAGGCAAATTTACTCTATTTGATTTTGACCATATAAATTTTCTTGTCACATTTCGTGTGGACAAGAACTTATTTTTGACTATGTCACAACCAATGAAATAGTGAACTGATCAGGTACAATATGCATCTCATTTTTGTATATGATACAAAGTCAATATGTGTCATTTAAAATAGACATCAGATTACTAATTGTGTTTTCTATATCTTTTATGTATCATATTGTGCTGATTTATATATTGTATTTCTTTTTTATTTATTTTGTCGCACATAGATGTGTTTTTTTTTACTATCTACGCAAGAAGTCCAAACTAAGAAGCATGAATCAATATCGATACAATATGGTCAAGTGTTTGTTCAAGTCATACATCAACATTGTATACAATAGACATTATTGCAATTATGTAGATGATATTCTTAGTACACATGATCACATTTTTCGTGGTGTTATTGTATCTGTTTATGAAAGGTCTATCAAAGACATCACCAATGGATTTTCGATCCCTGTTGCTTTACCATGTCATTTAGTAGATGAAGCTTATATTTCGGTTAATTATGAATGACATGTTTATTGGGTGTTGCTTGTGGTTGTTTTTAAAGAAGGTTGATATGAATGTATGACTTATCTATGGGATCAAGGAAAAAAATTTCATTTCGGTGAGACAAAACAATTGTCTATAATCCTTCCAAACTATTTTTATAAGTGTATTCTTTGATTAAATGGATAGAACTATTTGGACAACACTAGATGCGTACAAAGACAAGGTAACTGCTGAACTATTGGGTCCATAACATCCGTTTGAGGTGGAATTTTCTCAAAACATTATGCAATAACAAAATGATAGCATGTTAGTATTATAAAAGAACTATCTACATACACATTTAATTGATTTTTTAATGTATCTTATTCTTGTTTGCAGTAACTATGGAATGTATGTAGCTACTTTTACTAAATTCTTGAACGACAAAATCAATATTTCATCTACTCGTTTTTGAAGTGACTGTCTTTGCAAAAGATATGCAACACTATTATGGAAGTATAGTACGACAAGGCCAATTCGAGATATATTAACGATAATGATGGTCCTACAAGGCCGAAGAATGAATACACTTCACCAGCAGCAGAGGACAAATAATTATGTAGAATAGTGATGTTTTATTGTTCTGAAGTTACATTAATTATTATTTTGAAATATCTCTTATCATTTTAACATAATATTTCTGCTTAATTTATAATTATAAATTTCACGATTGTTTTTGTCCAAAATTTTGTACTTTAGTTTTAATATTGTCTACAATATATATCGTAACTTGTTAAACATTTTATCTTATAAGTATGGTACACACCAATATCAATACTGGTGATACAATATCACCGGCTGATACAATTATCTTAAAAATTATTATGTATATGATACAAAATTTATATTCAGATAACAATTTTTTATGTAGCTCAACAACTGATACTATATATTTTACACTTGGTACAAAATATAATTTTCAATAAATTTAGTATTTTTAACAGGTTGTCTATTGTAACCTTGATATGAATCACAACAACTTATACAATTTTATTATCAGATATATAATATCATGAAAATTTTTATATATAATTGGTTCTGAAATAACAAATTTTCATGTAGCGCAATAACTAATACTATATATTTTACACTTGGTTTAAAATAATTAATTTTTAATTTATTTAGTATCTACTAACAGGTGTCTCTTGTAACCTTGATGTAAATCACAAAAACTGATACTATATTATTATCAAATACAAAATATCCATAAAAGTATTATATATATGATACACAATTAATTATGAAAATAACAAATTTGTGTGTAGCCCAACACCTGATACTATATATTTTACACTTGATACAAAATAATTAATTTGCAATATATTTAGTACTTTTTCATATGTTGTCTCTTATAACATTGGAGT
The DNA here is from genome assembly GCA_027704805.1 of Solanum corneliomulleri. NCBI lineage: Eukaryota > Viridiplantae > Streptophyta > Magnoliopsida > Solanales > Solanaceae > Solanum > Solanum corneliomulleri. Next base: position 40,618,291 of record JAKWIY010003056.1, read on the forward strand.
AAGTCATGATATTAGTTTATTACCAGATGTAAAATAACCAGAAAATTATTATATATATATGATAAACAATTGATTATCAAAAGAACATATTTGTATGTAGCCCAAGATCTAATGTTATACAGTTTTCACTTGGTACAAAACAATTAATTTTCAATATATTTAGAATCTTTGTTTTAGCAATTTGTCTCTTATAATATTTATAATATTGATGTAAATCACAATAACTAATATTATGCTAATACTAGATACAAATATCAAGAAATCATGTTAGCAGATTGAAAATATCTAGAAAATTATTAAACATGAAGCATAAAAGTATTCCTCAAAAGTAATTATTAAGAATCTTTCGGGAAGAAAGTACATATTCTATTATTATGGCCTTCTTGTTCACAATAGATTATGTTTGTGGATAGCTTTTCATCTAGATTTTTCTTTCTCTTTTCCTTTGGTCTACGAGGCATTTTTTTTTTTTGTATTTTGCCACTTTTTTCAAAACATATTCCGAAGCTGTCCAATCAATTTTGTCTTGAGTTGATTCCATTGGAACTGCACATGTGTTTGTTAATGCATCGTGTTTATGATAATCAGAGCAATAAGGGTGTACATATGTAATATTTCACTGCTTGGATATAGTCATTGCATGTGCACAAGGTAGTTGTTCATGTTGAAATATACCACTTGCATTAGTGTACACATAAATTTTTGTAAGCGGTGTCGATATATCATAATAAATAAAGGCATAATTGACATGATAACACTATATTAATAAAATTATTTTAAATGCAATCACAAAAAAAACAATGCAGATGACTTAGTTTTAACTTTACAACTTATTATTCTATTTAATTTGATCTCGAACAAGTCATTAAATTACTAAAATATCACACAAATTTTATTCTAGTTCAACTGGTCCATATTTTTTATTAGAATTTGAAGGTTGTGAGTTTGAATCTAAATAATATCAATTTTTATGCAATAATATTACTAGAAAATCTAAAATCAAACAAAAAGATGTGTCTAGTGAGGCTCGAACTCGGGAAGCTAGGACAAATACCCCACTCCAGGGCGCTAGGCACTCCCGTGGTTCGCGAGAAGAAAAAAGGTTGTTGCATCTGGCACGAGATGATAAAGAGAGAGCTTCGTCTATCGATGAACAACGGATTGACGGAGCTCTTGGCATTGCTTTATTTTTCTCTCCTTTCCTAGTTCTGATTCTGGGGTTTCCAAGCTTGAAAAAAAATCTGGGGCGTGTCGTCCAAAATCATCTCTCTACAAAGTATCATTTATACTAATTTTATTAGTGCCTTTTCTTTTATTTTGCATATTTTAGATATATAATATTAAGAATTTTTTATGAAGCGGCTTCGGGTGACACCCTAAATATAGGATTGGTCCACCCCTGACCACCTGAACAAGTTTTTCTCTCAAGACAAATAATGTACCTTATTTCACCTTTATACACTGAAAATATAAATTCAAAGGATGGAACAAACTATAATTGTTAACAAACTAGAGACACATTATACGAGTTTTCAATACACAATAGTATAATGAGAAGTAAAAAATAGATACATAATACTTTTAGTATAAATAGGTACATTCTTTTCACACATTTGAATGTGTTTATAATCGATATTTCTTTAAATATCCTTCCTAATATTTTCTTTGTCTAAGACGCTTTTTCTTGATTTTTATAATTAGAAGAAGCAAATTGAATTTTAGCTTCTTCCAGAATAGGTAATCATCGTGCATTAACAAGGTAATCATTGATACATTACGCTATGTTCGAAGTAATCATTCTCCCCCTATTCACTGGTTCATGAGACCAAGACTACCTTTCATACCATGTATCTTGAAGATACTTCTTAACTATGTGATCGATTCTTTTACATTTAGCCATCAAATTTTCAAAATCATTTTTTCGATAAGCCTTCGCAATTGAATAAAATAGATCACTTAGTGTAGATCTGGTTCTCCTAAAGTTTGTACAAGTATTTTTCCAGAGGTGTCATATGCATGCGAAATGAGAAACACTTGGATAAACAATACCTACACTCTTCATTATGCTTTCATTTCTTTCAGATACAACACACATATTTTCCCTCACCAGATATATTTTTAAACCGTTCACGAACAATCATTTTTCGTGTCTACAACTCAATAAACTAACGATAATATGCAACCTTAACACAGAAACACACAACGTTGTGATTCCTTATACATAATTGTTGCATAATGTTAAAATTAATATTTTAAAAAATTAAATTCATAAACAAAACAAAAGAACAGTAAAAGATACATTATTACAAATACTTTTAATCAAATAGTACTGCAAACATATTAATATATCACACAATTTAATGATGACACGATTTATCATTTTCATATACAAATCAGATAAACTAATTCAAAATACACTTATTAACTTTAATGGATACTTTAATAAACAGCATTAATTCAAAATGAAAATGATACTTTATTATATCCCCTAAACACAATATACATATTAAATAATTTTCACCTATCCTTCTTAATTGATACATTAATAACCAGATGTAACTCAACGATGAACATGATATCTACCACCCACAATTGAACGTAAGACATGTTATCTATGTATCATGATCTACATATTTACAAATCAAGTATAAAAATGAAGAATTTTATGAGATATCTATATTACATACTTTTTGTTATACGATTTATTAAGTTTAAAATTGAAGCTATGCTTTATTTTGTATTTTGTCACTATGAACATTAGAGTTATCTTATCCTTGTACAATTGCTTCACTTACAAATCAGAAGCATTTGTATCTAACACAAAATTTTCACCTCTATTTTTGGTATGAAATTGAATCACAAATTTTCGATTCAACAATGGTTAAAGTTTTTGTGTTCGTTTTTCCACCTTCAATACACACAATTACACCTTTTGCTACTACTAGAAATAGGGCCTACAACAACAGATAGTATCATAACGGTTCAAAAAGTGTTGCTAAGATGTATATAACAATGGTTACAAGCTTTGCATACGGTCCACGGCAATATGTGTATATGATACCTTGAAAATCGTTGCAATAAACTGACAACCGTTGCAAAATATTTGGCATTACAACGATGTATATAGAAACGGGTCATGTTCACATTGTGGGCACTATATATTTCCCTCCTTATTTTTTCTGAAATATTTTTACTGAAGTGCCCAAAACATATTATACAATAAATTATTTTTTCTTTTCCCAAAAATAACAAAACATATACAATTTCAGTATTCTCTTGCAGCATCATTTCATCGTCGTCAAATTCTAGTTCGAGAAGTCCTAATATAGCTGGTACACCAGTTCACCCAAATAGACGTCACTATCGTTGTCTTTGGTTATAATCAGTGCTGGTTGTGAGTGTATTGTATTGTGCTATTCTGCGCTCAACTCACAATTAGATTGTTATTTCTTAAACCGCTATCTCCAATTCTGAAATTGTTGTTGGGTTGTGCTTCTCTAACACACACCAAAGCTCTCAGATTTCCTACACAAATTTCAATCCAAACTTTACATAGCTCTAATTTTAGGTCATATTATCTATTTTCTCATGCCTTTTTTGGACTTATTTTCTGATTTTAGGTTATTCTCTGTAATTATAGAGTCAATTGGGTCGATTATTTGAACTGTATAGTGTTGTAGTGTTGAAGAAGAAAGAAATCAACAAGAGCAGCTGAACAAAAAAGTTGTTCTTGAATATTTTTAAGGTGCTTTCTTATTTCTTAAAATTATTGAGTATGTGGATGTTCATAGACATTCTCCATTAAATATTTAGTCTTCGGTAAGTTGATGCATCTGTGAAAATATTAATACACTATATTTCTTGTATGTTTGAACTTTGGTTGTCTACAGTTGTGTTTTTTTTTTAATAATTTTACTTGTATGAAGATAGACATCTGTCATTAATAAGTATTGTTTTGGTGTAAATTTGAGAAATTTATTATAATATCTAACTGTAGGTTGGAGTTGTGATATGATTATAAAGGTATGAGTTGAGATAGTTGTGCGAAAACATGATTCAAATTAAATAGGTATTTATGTTATTGATGAACATTTGAACTTAGAAATTAAACTTAGAATTGTTACAACCAAGTAGCTTTGAACTGCTTCGAGGATTTGTTTTAGAACACTTTGGAGAAACTTTTTTAGAATTGATAATACAAGTTTATGTTGTAAGTGAGAAAACAAGATAAAAATATAATATGTCTTTCTTTTACATATGAACATTTAAACTTAGAAACTAAACTTAGAATTGTTACAGTCAAGTAGAATTAAAGTTGTTTCGAGGATTTTTCTTTTGAACACTTTGGAGAAACTTTTATAGAATTGATGATTAAAGTTTATGTTGTAAGTGCGAAATATGATTCAAATTTATATGTATTTATGTTACGGATGAAAATTTCAACTTAGAATTGTTATAGCCAAGTAGCATTAAAATTGTTTCGAGGATTTGTTTTAGAACATTTTGGAGAAACTGTTACAGAATCGATAATTCAAGTTTATGTTGCAAGTATGAAAACATGATTCAAATTTGTATGTATTTCTGTTACAGTTGAATATTTAAACATAGAAATTAAACTTAGAATTATTTCAGCCAAGTAGCATTAAAACTGTTTTGAGGATTTGTTTTAAATCACTATGGAGAAAGTGTTTTAGAATCGATAATTCAAGTTTGTGTTGTAAGCTGAAGAAAACAAAGTGAATACAAACTTTATATTCGCGAGGTTTGATGTTTTCTCGTATAACTACTATGACCTTGTTCACTTTGTTTAGGAAGATTTTAGTGGTGACTGCATGTAAGTAGGAAAACAAAAGGGAACTCTTCATGCCTTGTCAAGTAAGGACTTATTTGTTGCTACTAGAAAAAGGAAACCTATTCGAGTATAGAAGGACTCATATGAAGATACAATATCCGAATAGTATGAAAATTTCTAATTCTATGTTGATCGATATGAAATTTTTGTCCTTATATATATGTTTGATTCAATTTAATTGAACTCTCTTCTCTTGAACCTGATATGTAGGCTGAAATAGAGAGGATATAAACTCAACAAAATGACGATGTTACTCAATCAGTTGACACATTTACAAAAGTTATGGGGCAAGATCATCCAGGTCGAGTAATATTAAATGAACGTGGAGTAACCAAGACTCTTTTAAAACATGAATAGGGAGATTATGTTCCCTCTTCACAAACTGTTGATGATGGAAAGAGAATGCAACAAAGAATGCAAGAAAAATTCTATGCAGAAAAGATATAATGGAAAGAGATGTTACAGTAAACATCATTGCACAACTTCAGCGTCTAAATGCAGAGTTAACACTTGATCCTTATATGCTTAGATTCACTGTTGCTTCTTCTGTAGATAGGGCTGCTCTTCAACTAATCCATCGTCCATCTGTTGGCTGTAACAATCAACTTTATTTTTTTTTACTTCTTCTTATATTCTATCGAGAACAACTCGATCATGATTCGTGCACACCACTATTTATTGCTTGCTAGTTAGAACTAGCAAAATTGGCCAAAATGCCTAAGTATTGAGAAGAAATGATCATTTGCTTGCATATCCACCTGAGTATTTATTTGATTATTGCTTGACTATTGACCTGCAAAAGTATTGAATGATTCCCTGAGTAGCAAACATATTTGTTGCCCGAGTATTGATCTACCTATTGAATTGTTGTGAAAGCATTGACCTGCCTGACTATTAAACTATTGCCAGAGTATTGAATTCTTTCCTCAGTAGTAAATTGATTTGTTGTCCGAGTGTTGACATGCCTGAGTATTGATTTGTTGTGCAAGTATTGACCTTCCAGACTATTAATTGTTGCCTAAGTATTGAATTGTTGGAGTATTGACCTTCCAGACTATTAATTGTTGCCTAAGTATTGAATTGCTGGAGTATTGAACTGTTCCCTAAGCACCTAAACTAGCTGTTGTTGTGAATTTACCTCTTGTTATACATTCTGAGAAGGGCCTGCATTTTTGTTTGGATACATCAGAGGTTGTGATACAACAATTTCCACAAGAGTTATAGCATAGGATATTCTATCCATCAAAGTGGTAAAACTATCAGTGTATAAAGGTGGGCTAATAGCACTAGAAACCTTACACAGTGCTTCTCCTGACCAATATCCCACTGGCAGACCTGGGAAGGTAACTCACATGGGTATAGTCGTGATACATTCAGGGTTAAATTTAAAATCTATAACCCAATTTTGAAGTATTAACGGTTTGCTAAAGAATGAATTTGGCCCTGCTTGCATAACTTCATATCATTTTCTGGATCAGAGAACTAAAGTCATCGAACATCCATCTGTATACAATTTTGTTCACTGTCATTTGGTTTCAACTTAATAGGTTATTTCACCTCTGATTCCATTTCCTCTCCTTCATCAATTGGATGGATCCGAGATGGGTCAAAACGTTCAAATTGTAGAGTTTGTAAACGATAGTTCAGCTGATCCTCCGGTATTACCAGTTGTGCTTCTGATATCTTACTCTTACCAAAACTTGTTAGTTGCAACATATATAGTAGAATTGCATTTGGTGTATTTAGCAACCCTTGCTAAACGTACATGATTATTTAATTGTTAATGTGTGAGTATTGTACTGCTCTGTTTCTTGGGTAGGAAATTGCATGTGGTTGCACAGGTTGTATTCAAATATTCTTGTTGCCTCTTTTCTACTGATAAAATATATTTCTATAAATGAAATCATTGTTTTAGTTGAAACATTAGTGTTTTAGACATCGAATAAGGTGTGTAGTCGAATGGTTTTCATAGAAGATTTGGAAGTTTGGTAATTGTTAGTTCTTTAGTAATTATTTCCAATATTACTGGCTTATTTTATATAAGATATCCTATACTAAAAATATTACAGAATGTTAGACATCATAAGGTTGAACCAGTAGTGATGTTATTATTTCTTGCATTCTTGTAGTTCACTATATGTTCATTTCCCCACGACTGTGAGAAGAACATTCATGTAAGAGGAAAATTGATTAAGCTGATGTGCAATTTATCCTGTACGTACACCTCCACTAGAATTTCCCTCTATGTTGCTCCGTGGTGGAATCATTTATATTGGCATGCCGATCGTCATATTTTTCGTCGTTAGATACTTTCCCAGTTACCCTGTGTTTAATAACGTTTGCAACAATTTGGCATAAGTATGTGTTTGTATATCTACAGGCTAACATCCAACTTGTTCATTCTACCATCTTATCCTAGTTTATATTGTCTCTCAAAAGAGTTCCTTCATTTATTGAGTAGCATGGTTTTGGATGAAAAAGTTTTCTGCAATGTTTCCTTTCTGAATTAACTCCAATGCTCAAGTAATTGACAGATAAGTCTCTTAGAATTATTGCTTCTTTTCTGAATAAAGTTTGGAAAAATCCCTCGTGTTATAGAAGCATGATTTTGGACGAAAAACTATGGAGAATTAATGGACATCATGAAATCTTTTGTTATTTGGAAGGGTGATTTTTACATAAATAAACACAGATAATTTGTTCTAAGAAAGTTCTTTATCCTCTCGTTAAATCACTTATTATCAACGGATATAACTTTATGCAAATTATTTTTAGTATGTATCGAAAATGAAGAAAAGGGAGAAAATCATAGCAATGATGATCTTGACCTTACATGAGAAGATTTTTGAATTTCTGATATTAGATAGTTCTAAAGTTTGTCGTGCCATCAAACATTTAAAAACTTAAATCGTAACTCATTAGTACTGATCAAATACCAAACAAAATCATTTGGATTTGAACATATGTTTTGCTTTAAGAGATATATTTTTATTTTGAATAGTGAATGTTTATAAAACTTTTTTGAAGTACGACTAATTATATATGCATGTTGTCTTTTAGTTTATTATGTATACATATTGATAGTGTCTTACAACTAAAATTTCAGTTTCATATAGATCATTGCAATAATTAGAGTCGTGCATACATTGAATAGATAAAACGGAAAAGGGTCTAAAATACCGTGAAGTATTGGCAAATGGTATAAAATTACCCTCCATCCATTTATTGGCTCCAAAATACCCTTTTCATTCATCTATTGGCTTCAAAATACCCTTGTCATTCACCTTAGGATTCAAAATAGACTACTTATTTAACGGTTTCAAATTTAAACCATTCAAATATTTTTATAAAATACTTATAGCGCAACTACTGGATATAATTTAATTTATTAAAATCATTTTTAAACCAACTTACTACCCACCCATTACTAATTAAACCCCACCCAATTAATAGACCAATTCTAAATCAAAATCACCCTAAACAAAACTAAAACACGACGAAATAACAGATTTTTGAAAATAACATTCAAAATTATTCGAGTCCGAATTGAAACCTTGATTTAGTTAAGGTGAGCCGCTTATTTAGGAGGATACTTTCAATAAAATTTTCTTTCAAGTTTAAAGAATTAGTACATTCCGAATTAAGTCATTTTTAATATAATTTTATAAATATTTATTATTTATTTTAAATACTAAAACTTTAATCTATTATTTTAAAAGAGTTATTTATTAAGTAATATCACATAATTGAGACGAATGAATAATTAAGATGAACATAGTTAGATTTTTAAGCTTATCGGTAATTTTTAATTAGACACTTGAATTATAATATGTTTGATTGAGAACGTGAGTGTATGATAATCTTCTCCTATAGACATTTTCGCCTCAAATTTTTTGAAACACTCATTGGCAATAGCTTTTCTGTTGTTGTATTAGTAATAAGCCGGGTTTATTAATCTGGTGTGGTTTATTAGTAATGGGTGGGTAGTATATTGATTTATAAAGTATATTAATAAGTTAAATTATAACAAATAGTTGAGAGTCATGTATTTAAAAAATATTTAACTAGTTTAAATTTAAGTTCGTTAAATAAGTGGTGAATTTTGAATCAAAAGGTGGATGACAAGGGTATTTTGGAGCCAATAGGTGGATAAGAAGGGTATTTTGGAGCCAATAGGTGCATGGAGGTAGTTTTGTACCGTTTATGAAACTTTAAGGGTATTTTAGGTCCTTTTATGTAGATAAAATAAGCAATTGCAATAGAATCTGGAACCGTTGCAATAGGTTAAACAACTGTTGCAATAGAACTGGAACTCATCGATTTACTATAAATATAATCGTTGTTATAAAGAAAATAATTGGTGCAATATATATTCTACGGCAACGTTTATAAACCGTTGTATTTGCCAACTATTTCGGTCTGATCAGAAGGATGTCATAACCGTTGCTATATGAGTATCTATGGCAACACAAAATTACAACCTTTGAAATAACCGTTGCCATAACTGTATAACTATGCGCGCATATGTAACACATGGGAAACCGTTGCGTTAGATCTATGGAAATGGTTTGTCTATCTATAACATCAATTTTCTCTGCGTTGCCACATGCCTATTTTCCAGTAGTGTGCTACACCAAAATTTTGTATTTTTTCATCACTTTTATCTGATGTATCAATTTATATTGGATACATACCGAATATAAAATGGAGACAAATATTTTCCCCAATCACTATCCCAAAATTTTTACATCACTCGTATCTAACATCACTTTCCCATTATTGAATGCTTAACAAGATCGAAAAATTGTGCTGCATTTTTTTTTGAATCAACCTTCTATCCTTTTTTTGAAAGAAAAGGACGCAATGTCACAATTTGAAATTTGAACTTTCTAGTTAAGTAAGCGTTTTGTTACTGAATGATTAGCAGAAGAAAGAAACGTACATGTGATTTGTGGGAGTCAATTATGATTTCTATTTTAATTCCTAATTTAACGCACTAAACTTATAAAAATAACTTTTAAATTAATGTATCCACTCATAAAATATTATACCTGAAAGACACTAAAATAAAGAGATTTTTGTAATTTATGAAAGAGTGTGGGAAGTAATATATTTATTATATTTATGCTTTGCATGATTTTTACTTTAGTTAAAGAGTAAGTGAATTGATTTTAACTATTATAGATGAGCCCAGATTGTTAAGCCCAATTTCATCTTAACTTAGAGGTCCAGTTTGGTGTCAAGTGTGTCAAATGATGTGTCATGTCAAGTCGAACTATCACGCCCCAAAGCTACCTCTAGGACCTAGGATCATGAGTAACCCCGAGCTAACCCTGCTAGCATATCATAAGCATAGAAAAGTAAACTGAATCAATATACATTGTGCAGAAGCTAAATCACATGAATAATCTAAAACAGTCGGGAAAACGATATACTATCTGAATAAATGAAAATATTTTTTAAATACAAATGAAAAGTCAAACTCCAACACTTAAGCTGAATCTAACTATGTCTAAAATAAGTCTTTAAACTAACTAGAAGTGCTCGGACATGCCCCAACTAAATCTAGCAAAAAATCAAACTAAAACCAAATGCAAAGAAAAACAATCATGTCACTCATCCTCGAAAAATGTCTGAAAGCTCAGAACCTGAACCTATGTCACGAGAAGATGTAGCGCAAAGTATGCATCAACACTTGAAAGATACTGAGCATGCATGATAGAATAGCTGAAAAATAACATAACTGAACAAGAGATGAAGCAAAGATATAATTTAAACATGATAAAGATACTAAAAGTATCGTACATGACTAAATTGAATGCAATGACCAAATTTATGACATGTTAAGACTGGACACTGGATTTTACTGATAACGCCGTCAATGCAATAGAATTTGACTGAACTGTGGGAGCTACTAATAATAGAAATAAAGCCACATGAGCTAAATGTGAAGTCCTATGTATACGCCCCATTGAGAGTACCCAACATACCCTGCCACAAGTATAGAGGCAAAGAGGGGACTTAAAACCTACGGGCCACATGGTTTTTGGACTTGAGGGTGATTGAACCTAGTTCATTCGTCATTAAGCTTCTCCCAATTGATTATGTAATGTACATTTTATGATTGAAATGTTGTAATACTAGATAGTTCAAAATAATGGTATGCTAACTTAAAATGCAACATTTATATGTTGATAATAAAACATTTAAGTATATGGAATTTATAGTGACGAGACCATAAATTGGAATCATTTAGGGCTATATTTTAATGAAAATAGTGTCCTCAAATGCGTATTTTATCCCAATATCTGATAAAATCTCTTAAGTTTCAGGTATTTGAAGATTTAAGGAAAGCATCGAGACTATATCAGAAAAAGGGACAAAAAGGCTGAAAAGAACAAAAAAAATTGAAGCATGAGCTTGCCAAGATACTTGGCGAATCACCGAAGGGACACACTTCGCCTTTTATTCTAGTGTGCTAAGCCATGAAGGAGGAGGATTAGATCGACGGAGAAAGGAGTAGTTGGCACGTCAAACAATTCCCCGGAGCAGTACTATACCTCCCAATGATCCATGACACACAAATGTGGTGGGCAGAACAAATATTTGATGAACTAGACGTTGGGAGAATCGTCGAGTCGATCGGCGACTCCTATCAACCTCGCCAAACAATCCGCCGCATCACAGATATGAAAGATATAAAAACTAGTGAAATAGTAGCTTTTAAGGGAGGTGGATCACATCTCTTAGGGTTCCGACTTAGACAAAACCATTGGTATACTTTCTTAATACTTATTATATTCTTACTCTCAAGTTTTGTAAGTGTTTTTGGAATACTTGAAGAAAGAAGGATTTCATCATCCCCAAATTGGAAGTAGGTCTTCTCGATTCTTCTTCCTTTAATTAAATCAAGACTTATTTTCCTATACCCATTTGATTTAAAAATCATTGAAGGTATAATTTCTTATTTCTTGATCTGTGGCTAAAATCCCCTAATCTTAGAGTGGGATTTAGCAATTATTAGTTAATATTATTGTTGGGTCTTTCTTGTTGATAGCGTAGATGTAGTTTAATGGTGATTTTGTCAAGTGTTTGTGGTCTAATATAATGAATTAGTAGTTGAAAATACAATTTCACCCATGTATTTTCGTCTTGCTCGAGAGAGTTCGTGAAATAATGACCGCTAGATTGATGACCTATGGAGTAGGTCGACATGAGGTTCAGCCCGAGAGGGTGAGCCCTAGTCCCATATCCTAACTCTCATCTAAAGTGAGTGGAATAAGGCATAGTTTTGTCTTATGTGACGAATGAGTGTCCGAAAGGAACCCATTTCAAATGGGGTAAGTTGCTCGAGAGACAAACTATTTTCAATAAAAACTTAAACTAGTCACTATTTTTCTACAAATGTTCTCTCAAAAGAATGTACCCAATAATTTATATTAACTTGTATTGAGGTCATATCCCAAGAATTCCCCCTCTCATTTCGTAGATTTCTCATTATTTTTGCTATTTTTACTATATTTTTGATAAATCACCCTTTAATATTTTAAACTTTTGTCTCACCCCTTTAATTTATATTGTTTTCAATCGTAAATTTCTTTAGTTATGACTAATTAGAATTAAATTCTAATTAGCTAAAAAATTTCATTACCACTACATTAGGACATGACCCCAACCCTCGGTTCTAAATTATCGATGATTGTAGAGACTCGACCCATAGTTAGTGTAATTGGTCACGATAAGCATCAAAATTGCACCACAGTCGAGGAGTTGTGTCACATCAAAATATAGTTAATTAGAGTCTTTGTTCTAATTTAGTTGTAGTTTTACTAACCTTATTTTTTAATTTTGCTTTCTTAAGTTTTGCTTTGAAGCAAGGTGCAAATATATTTAGTAAGCACCCACCAAATAGTGTAGCTCCTTCCACTAGAGGTAATGAGGTTGCGAGATCAAATACTGACCTTTAAGCAGACTGAGGGAGAAAAAATATATAAATCATGAGCAAGTTTCAAAGGATTGATAGATCAAAGCCCAAATCATGGCATTCCTGATATGATCCTTCTAGAATGTTTCTACATAATCCTCTGTCCCGTAAACAAGCAATTACTTGAGAAACTAATTCCAGGAGGGATTGCAAAGCAACCCTACATGATAGTTGTTGGATTGCTAGACCACGTGCTTGAAGCTAACCGAGAGATGGATAAAGATCTATGATGGCCACACCGAGGACTCAGGTGGATGGATTGTCTAAAAGGGTGGTGAAGATCAAAGCTAAGTGCAAGAAGAAGGATAAATATATTCCTCCTTTTGAGCGCAAAAAACATATTGACAAGGAGGCAGGATGCATTGAGGGAATGCTCTCAACCATTCTACTCAAATGAAATGATGAAGATAGAGTTGGAAGAACAGAAATAAGACACTGAAGGAATAAAACGTATTAATTGGTATCACTCTGAAGTTGTCCAACTTCTAGAAAAGCTTGTGGATCAAGCACTACCTCATATGAAGCTTAAGTGTTGACTTGTATTTTTCCACGACATTAACTAAGGCTCTATTTGGGAGGCAACCCAAAACAATTTAACTACTTTTTGTGTCATTGTAAAATTACAGTATGTTGTTTATAAAGTTTGAAGGTAGGGAAATTCTTTAAAAGGCGTATAAGGGCGAGTAACTAGTCTAGTTGGCGAGCAGCTGGCAAGTTTGGTGAACTCGATTTGTTCCGTTGTCTCCCTCAAGAAATCTTCATATTGGACCCTATAAAACTCGGTGGTTTGTAGGAATTATCGGTGCATCACCAACCAGGTTAACAACCTCGAGGAAAACCACCGTTGGGATTTCCCTTGTGAATTGACCATCCTGCAAAATTCAGCGAAGAAACTAGGCAATCGGCGCTTCGTGAGTTAATGGACGAGCTTTACTAATGTCTCCAAATGGACGAAATCTAGACAGTTGCTGCAAGCCAATATGTTGCATTTTCATTTACTCTTCCTCACTTTTGCTTCCTCACAAACTCACACCAACACTCTAGCTTAATAATTCCTGTAATTTTAGAGTATTTTAGTTTGCAAATTGTGCTCGAAATAGGATAGAATTGCCACCTAGAATTTCATTAGCATTTAATTGGCATCTAAGGTTTGTAATCAAACCCCTAAGTTATTTTTATCATAATAGTACTCGTTTGCATTGTATAAAATTTTGTGTAACCTTTAAAAGGTTTCTGTATGTTAATTCAATCGCATGTGTTATCGAATATTATTCGATACCTCTTGCTTAGTTCGGGAAATCCTGCTCGAGTATGATTTAAGTTGAGTTATTTTCGATATGAGAATGTGCATATATGGATATTTGTTGAATTTGTGCAGTAGAAGCTTAAAATTGCATTAGCAAGGTTGCAGGGTTGAATTAACAGGTTGTATATAGGCACGTTGAGAGATTTGTCGAGCTGGGTCATGCTCGCCAAATTAAACCATTCGGCGGTTCTCTGAATATCGCCTTTCTCTTTTAATTAATTCTAATTTTGTTGGGTGTTCTTTAGCATTTGGTGTAATGCTTGACGTCGCCAAACATTTTTGGCTATTTGACGAAAGACTTCTTAATTCACACTGTCTGCACCTTTGTACCCTATATGCACTATGTTCAGTGAATCATCTAAGTGGAAGATCACTTCACCAATTGGTTTAGTGAAGTGATTCTATAATTGAAATCCCCCTGCTCTTGTTTAAATATTTTCTAACTTTTTCTCAAAGCCTTCGCAGAAATGACTAGACCCTAAGTTGTAGAGAGAAATATACCACCCAGACATGTAAGAGCACGAGAGTTTAAAAGAGATCAAAAGATAGTAGAACTATCCAAGGGAATGAAAGCAAATAATAAAGTAAGTTCTAACATGATGTTCCCATTGGCCCCACTATTGCATCATTGAAACAGGGGTTCATTAATGCATCCATGCAATCAAAGGATCTCACTATGTGGATAAGATTGTGAAGGCAAATAAAGTTGTTAAATACACCTCCGAGAAACAAAAGCTAGTGAGACAAAAAATAAGGACGGCACAAATCTAAGTACTAGTACCCAGATCCATATCTACACATCAAACACTGATGACCCAACAGATGGAGAAAGTGTCTAGAAAGGACCCCTCTTGAACTCACTCTTTATTTTTCTTTCCTTCTCTTCAAAATATTTCAATTAATTGAATTCGAGGACAAACACATTTATTTGTGGTGGAATGAGGTTAACCTTTTTTTGCTTACTATGTATGTTTGTGTTAATTTGAATTTTGTTGTGTGTACATACTTGGTCTGTCTATTTCTAAGTTGTGTTTTATATTGCTTGTGTGATTGTTTGAGCTTATGGCTCTTCTTTTGGTAAAATTTGCTAAGGAATTTTACCTTTGTGACACCTCAAAAATCACATAGGTGAGAGCCTAACATGTTTCTCATGAGGGTCTAAGGTACTATTTTTTTTTTTTATAATGTGGTATTGAGGCAGTGTCTATAGTATTAGGTTAATAGGAAGTCAAACGTCAAGGGACGATTAAGACGCTCGACGATTAAGTCACCTATATGCCTCATGTGTATTTGTGTGCTTATATGAGTGTGTTATGATATTATGAGATCCTAATATGAGTTATTACAGTGTTTATAGGAAGTGTGCGGAGTTTCATGAAGTTTGGAGGTATAACGTCCAAGAACGTCCATGACGTTCGAAAGGTTTGTCTTGAAACGACCTTGTGTATCTTGGCATGTTTCGTTGAGTTTTGTTTGTTCATTTTGGATAAAATTTATGTGGGAGGTCCTAATCTTTTATAAAAACATATTCGGGTTGGAAATGTCCGGATAAAAGTCCCCAAGGACCAACTAAGGTTCCTTGAGGTTTGACCCTTCCTAGAGCCAAAGGCTGTCTTGGCCAGTCCCAAACAATGGAGGCAAACGATGGCTCATTGGCCAGTAGACGCTCCATCAATTGGATTCATGGTCCAAGACTTAGCCTAGGGATCTCAAAATTCCAGTGGCATGTCTCTGAACCCATTGACGGACAGCCAGGACAAACCGTTTGTGGACAAATGGCCCGTGGATGGGCAGTCATAGGTTGGATTGTCACATGCACAACTTCACTGTTAAGTGAAGGGGTGAATTGGTAAATTAACCCCACGTAAAAATATGAGTTTTGTGGTTACTTAAGGGTATCTTAGGTATTTTAAGGGGTTTATAAGTCCTAAATACCTAGATGAATTCATTTTTCCAAATCGAAACCCCAAAATCTCTAAGAAATTCTCTAGAACTCCATTGAAGCCAAAAGTCAAGAAAGATCTTGGATTAGAGATTTGAGTGGTGATTCTTCATCAGTTTCGTGGATTAGCATCATTGAGGAATGTTTTTAGATCCTTGAAACTTTATTCATCAAGGAACCTAAAATTCAAAGAGATTTCTAAAGTTTTCAAAAGATGAACTTGTCCAATTTTATGATCTAACCATGGTTCTTGCATTAAAGTTTTTGAATCATCATATATTGATTGAATTGTTGTTAATTATATTATTTTAACATAATTAACCTATGAACCCAAGAAATCCATGAACACTAGTTTTTGACTACTTTATGGGTTAATAGATATTGTCGTAATGCTTATGAATTCTAGTGTAGTTTTCATTGGGCTAGTGAATGATGTAAGAATTGATTCAAATGATGTATAGGTTGTCTTGTATTTATAAATATACATTTAATTGACCTATATTCATTAAGTATTATAGTTTTTGTATTGAATTGATGTTCCTGGCCATGGGTAAGGGCTTTTTGGTATTGAATTGGATGTTTTAGCTACGGATTAAAGAGGTAATAAAGATTTGGTGGTACAATTCCCTAATTATATTTATATATGTAATGCATCTATTAAATTATGTTATGATTGGTACTTATGGTGGTGGTGCTATGTGCTTTACTAGTAAATGATGTGGCCTCGTCGACGTTACTTCACATAATATGATGATCATGACCTTGTCGTCAAATGATTGATATACTATGATTATTTGTGTAAGGATTAATGTGAAGTATGATCATATTCATCAACTTGTGATCAAGATGAAAGAATGTGTTCTTCTATTGTTGAAAGTGATTATGTTAGACTATGACTATGTCCTTATGTGTGTAGTCTTAGAGTTGATGCATGATTATTCCTACTTGATTATATGAGTCTATGATGGTTATATTGATGATTTTATAGTAGCGTGTAGGATGACATATAGATGATAATGGTTATTCCTATGTGCTTTCTTGAATGATATACTATATGTCATAAAGTGAAGTCATTTATGTGACTTGTGGGTAGAATTGTGTCTCTTACTTGATACATGTATGAATGTGAATATGAGTTTATTGACTTAGGATGCTAAAACCTCTTAGTTTTGTATGTATGAATGACATGAGACCTTGAATGATGTTAAGAATATCCTTTTTGTGGAACCTTAAACCTAGTGGTAAGGTTATGAACCTTGAAGTCGAAAGCCGTAACGGTATCCTTCTTATATAAATGATGGAATTAAGGTTGGTTGGCTGGAACAACATCATATAATCCTTAGTAAAGTCATTAAGCTATCTTCGTCACCATTGTAAGGCATCCCTAGGGTACCTCTTTGGTAGGGTGAATGTGATTGTTCATGAAAGAGATATGGAACCTCTTCATGTGATCCTTTAATGTGCATTACATTATGAGAACCAAGTCTAGCACCGAGTTTTTATGGTAAGGGAAGTATCTCTAGTTAAAACATGAGGCTAGAGTGTAAATAAATCCTTCATATTCTTTAACCATGTGCCTACATGGGGCGTGTCCAAGTTCTACCATTCTCAAGTAGAACACCTCTATTGGAGTAGGTTACCACTCTGGATTCCATGTTCTTCTACCATGGTCTATGTCGGTTATTGCCTATTCTCATTATATGGGATACCTACTTGCATTGGAGAAAATCTATGAAGTTTAGGTGGTGGTATTGGACGCTATATAGAGATTCCACAATAGGTTTTGAAGATGTTAGTGAGAGTCCCTAGGTCTTCTTCAAGACCATTACTTCAAAGTCCTTTATGTGATGAATGTCTCTTAAATGAACTAATGAATGTAATGAATTATGTTAGAAAAGCATGCTAAATGAATAAGTACTTATCTAGAGTAGCTAAGGGTTGTCTAGTTAAGGTGTGAAGGGGGCATAGGAATGATCACTTCATATCTTACCTAGATAAGCGTTAAGAATTACTCTAGTTAGGAAGGTTGATTGATTAAGTAGGCATGATAGAAACTTAGATAGTCTTAAGGAATATTTAAGTTATCTTGGAGAGGTCAAGCATGTACATTATCTTCTTGATTTACTTAATTAAGTCTTTTTATAACTTTTGGAACCGAGAATGTCATATTATATGTTTGTTATCTTATTAAGTGAGAATGATCTAATCCTACGTAATCTATAAGATCTTTTAATTGTGTGTGAAGGATTGTATAGGAGGTCTCTTACAACTCACTCAAGTGAACCATAGAATTATCTTTGGTGGGAGAATCTCATGTTTATGTGTTGGGTGTATTGTGAGTGTGTGTACCTCATTATAGATAGTCTTAAGGATCATTTAGGTGTGCCTAGAGAGGGTGTATGGGCGGTCTCTTTTTTTCTTAGTTAAGTGAGTCTTAGTATAGCTTTTAGTGAGAATATTGCATGCTAGAAAGTGTCCAAAGTGAAGTTGAGGAAGTTACTGTTACGGTGAGGTAATCCACTGTAACAGTGATATAGTCTACTATAAAGTGTTCCTTAAAATGTGGATAAATGGTTAAGACTTATATTATGTGTTTCTAAGTGGTTAAATGTGGTTATTATGCTTATATTATATTAGTTAAATTAAAAGATGTATATTTTCATTGAATTTATGTTTCCATGATTTTTATGCATTATGTCGTACTTAGTACATGCGTTTGGACTAATTCCATGATTTTATCTATCTCTAAAGTGATTCACACACAAAGGTGCCTCTGAGATCGGAGCTTGGATTTAGGATCTTTCAAGCAAGTTGAAGTATGTCCTCATTTTACTCGAGGGCATAGATGTCTTTGGTTTCTTTTATTGAAGTATTGTAATAGACTTAGTAGTACTATATTTCTATTGAATGGGTCGTGTCCCAAGTACTCTTCTATCGAGGATTTTATGAAATAGACTTAGTATTTCCTATTAGTTTTATAAGAAAGAGTTTTTGAAAGGCCAATCGAATGTTGTGAAAATTTTTAATCCTGCACTACTTTTATATATGTATATGTGATGAACGATACGAAAGAGATTGTACAAGACCTCCGATAGGTCAAGTACTCCTTGCCACGACCTAAGAATTCCTTAACTTCTAGGGTATATGTGTAGGTCGGGACAAACGTGGTATTAGAGCCACGTTATGAAAGTGATCTTAGGAACCAAAAAGTCTCACAAAGTAATGTCTAGTAGAATCTTGACCATTGGTGCGATTCGCGACACATCTATGGGCGAGAGGCAATAGGACAATAGGGTTCCCTTCTTTTACACTCCTATGTTGTGCCGTAGAGTAAAAGTTATGATTATTCTTTTCTTATTGTTTTCCTTGTGTTTATAGAACATCAATACTAGAAGGATGGCAGCTAGAAGGTTTAAAGAAGGAAGGGTAGATGGGGAAGTTCCTCCTCAAGTTGAGCATGTTCCTTAAGTTTCTCAAGTCCCTATTGGAGGTCAAGGTAATGATGTTCCTGTGGTTCCTCCAGAAATAACTAATGGGGAGATTAGAGAGGCTTTACTTACTTTATCCCAATCTTTGACTACCCATGTGAATATGGGTATTATACCTTGAATAAATGTTGTGGAGAGCACTATGACATCTTGATTGAGAGATTTTGTGAGGATGAATACTCCTATCTTTCTTGGCTCTAAGGTGGGAGAGGATCCCCAAGAGTTACTAGATGCAGTGTATTAAGTGTTGAGTATCATGATGGTGACTTATAGGGAGAAGGCGGAGTTAGCTTCGTACCAATTGAGGGAGGTTTCTCAAGTGTGCTACACTCAATGAAAAGATAATAGGCCGGTAGAGTCGGGTCCCATTGAGTGGGAAGAATTTAAAGAAGCCTTTCTAGGAAAGTACTTTCCCCACGAGAGGAGGGAGGTGAAGGTAGAGGAGTTTATCAATCTCAAGCAAGGTAAGATGAGTGTTGAGGAATACTATTTGAAGTCCTCTATGTTGTCTATATATGCCCCATCCTTAGCGTCTAACCCTAGGGATGCAATGAGTAGGTTTGTGGCCGGGGTCGCCGACATAGTGAGAGAAGAATGTCGTACATCTATGCTCCATATGATATGACCCTATGTAGACTCTTGGTTTATGCTCAATCGATTGAGTAGTCTAAATTTAGTAGGATTTGTAGAAACTTGAAAATAAGTGGTTCAAGTGATCAAAGTCAACCTAGCTTCAAGAAGAAGGTTTCAAGTCAAGAAGAACCTATTGGGTGCTAAAGTGAAATTGGAGAAAGGAGGCGGTTTTCAAAATGGCAACCCTACATGTGATACTTGTGGGAAGAGTCACTATGGGGAATGCCTATTGAGTACCGTTGTTGCTTTGGATGTGGTAAATATGGACACAAAGTGAGGGATTGTCCTACTACAGATGGTAAGCAAGTTGCTTTTAATGTTCCAAAAGATGATGCTCAAAAGAAGAGACGTTTTTATGCACTCGGACTCGAGGATCAAAGCTGGATGAGGGTGATGATAATGATGGTAAGTTATTGTATTTATATCTTTGGTGTTATAAGTTCCTTCTAAGTGTGGGAGTATGGTTAATAGATGGGCTAGAAAATCATAGAAGCATGTTGCATGTGCATGGTGTCTAGGAGTATTGTGGAATTGAATTTCATTGTTTCCTTCCATTCTGTATTTTATGAAGTTATGATTATGTTGTAATATGTGTTTATATGATTTTACGTTGCATATAAACATGTTTCCATCATGAATTTCCTAAAGGTTGCATTTTTGAAAAATGTTTAATAATTCACTGTAAAGCTGCCAAGGAAAATCTTCTCACTGTAACACTAAATCCTTGTTTGGTTGAAAATTTTGGAAGGTGGTTATAAATGATGTATATGAGCATGTTAATGAATATAAAATGAGTTTTTTTTTTGCTATTTTAAATGAAGGATGTGAGTTTTATACATGATGATTTATAGAATTTATTCTAGTTTCTTGTTGTGTTGTGATTCTCTTGATTATATGAAATTGATGTTTTTATTGATGTTTGTATTGTATAATGTGTTATATGGTATGGTTAGGATCTTCTAGTTGAATCTTTTCTCTTGGAAGTGTTCGGAGAGTGACAAGTGTCATTCGAAGACAAATATTGTCCAAGTGGGGGAGAATGTGACACCTCAAAAATGACATAGGTGAAACTAGAGCCTAATATATTTGTAATGAGGTTATAAGGTCCTAAAATGGCTTATAATGTGTTATTGAGGAAGTGTCTATAGTATTAGGTGAATTGGAAATCAAACGTCAAGGGACGACTAAGACTCGATGACTAAGTCACCTATGTGCCTCATGTGTGCTTGTGTGCTTATAAAAGTGTGTTATGATCTTATGAGGTCCTAATACGAGTTATTATAGTGTATATATTCAATGTTCCAAGTTTCACGAAGTTTGGATATCAAATGTCTTAGAACATCCATGACGTTCGAAAGGTTTGCATTGAAATGATCTTGTGTGTCTTGACATGTTTCATTGAGTTTTATGTGTTTGTTTTAAATGAAATTGATGTAGGAGGTCCTAAACTCATATACTAATATATTCGGGTTGGAAACATCCAGGTTAAAGTCTCCAAGTACCAACCAAGGGTCTTTGAGGAAGGACCCTTCCTAAAGCCAAGACTCTCTAGGCCAGTCCCAAACAACGGTTTGTTGGACATTTGATGCCACCATGAATTGGATTCGTCGGCCAAGAATTAGCCTATAGAGCTTAAAATCCCACTGTCAAATCTCTTAACCCATCGACGGACTGCCAGGACAGTCTATTTGTGGATCAACGCCCATCAATGGGTAGTTGTGGGTTGGACTATCACTTCCGCAACTTCACTGTTAAGTGAAGGGGTGAATTGGTAAATCCACAACGTGTAAATAAGAGTTTGGGATGTTAATTAGGGGTATTTTAGGTATTTTAAGGAGGTTTATAAGTCCTAAATACATAGATGAATTCATTCTTCAAAATAAGAACCCCAAAATCTCTAAGAAATTCTCTAGAACTCCATTGAAGCCAAAACACAAGGAAGAGCTTGGATTGGAGATTTGAGTGGTGATTCTTGATCAATTTCTTGGATTAATATCATTGAGGTGGGTTTTTTATCCTTGAAAAGAAAACTTTAGAAATCTCTTTGAATTTTGGGCTTTAACCATACCTCAATGATGAACTTGTCCAATTTTATGATCTATCCATGGGTTCTTGCATTAAAGGTTTTGAATCATTATATATTGATTGAATTTTTTTTAATTATATGATTTTAACATAATTAGCCTATGAACCCAAGAAATCCATGAACCTTAGTTTTTGACTACTTTATGGGTTAATTAATATTGTCATAATGCTTATGAATTCTAGTGTAGTTGTCTTGGATTGATAAATATATATTTAATTGACCTATATTAATTGAGTATTATAGTTTTTGTATTGAATTAATGTTCGTGGCCATGGGTAAGGGCTTTTTGGTATTGAATTGGATGTTTTTGCTATGGATTAAAGAGGTGTTAATGTATTGGTGGTACGCTTCTCTAATTCTCTTTATTTATGTAATGCAACTATTGAATTATGTTATTATTGGTAATTATGGTGGCGGTGCTATGTGCTTTACTAGTAAATGATGTGGCCTTGTCGACGTTACTTTATTTAATATGATGATCATGACCTTGTCAGCAACTACTTGATATACTATGATTAATCGTGTAAGGATTAATGTGAAGTATGATCATATTCACTACTTGTGATCAAGATGAAAGAATGTGTTCTTCTATTGTTGAAGGTGATCATGTTATACTATGACTATATCCTTATGTTTGTAGTGTTAGATTTGATGCATGATTATTCCTACTTGACTATATGAGTCTATGATGGTTTTATTTATGATGTTATAGTAGTATATAGGATGACTTATAGATGATAATGGTTATTCCTATGTGCTTCTAGAATGATATACTATATGTGATAAAGTGAAGTCATTGGTATGTCTTGTGTGGTAGACTTGTGTCCGTTACTTGATACATGTATGAATGTGAATATGAAATATCTTTACTTAGGATGATAAAACCTCTTAGTCTTGTATGTATGAATGACATGATACATTGAATGCTGATAAGAAGGTCCTTTATGTGGAAACTCAATCCTAGTCGTTAGGTTATGAACCTTGAAGTCGAAAGTCTTAACAATATCCTTCTTGTATGAATGATGGACATAAGGTTAGTGTCTGGAACGACACCATATCATCCTTAGGAAAGTCATTAAGTTATATTTGTCGCCATTGTTAGGCTTCCATAAGGGGCCTCTTAGGTAGCATGAATGTCATTGGGTTATGAACTTGATATGGATCCTCTTAGGTAGCATGAATGTCATTGGGTTATGAACTTGATATGATAACAAAGGCTAGCACTGAGTGAGTATGCAAAGGGAAGTGTCTCTAATTAAAAGATGAGGCTAGAGTGCAAAGAAACCCTTCATATTTATTAACCATGTGCCTACATGGGATGTGTCCAAGTTCTACCATTGGCAAGTGATTACTAATCCGGATGAAGTTTATGTAGTGGTATAGGACTCTATATAGACCTTACACAATAGGCTTTGAAGATGTAAGTGAGAGTCCCTAGGTCTTCTCCAAGACCATTTCTTGATTGTCCTTTATATGATGAATGTCTTTTAAATGAACTAATGAATGTAATGACTTAAGTTAGAAAAGCATGTTAAATGAATAAGTACTTACCTAGAGTTGTTAAGGGTTGTCTTGTTAAGGTGTGAAAGAGGCATAGGAAAGGTCACTTCGTATATTACCTAGATAATCCTTAAGAATGACTCTAGTTAGGAAAGTTGGTTGTTTAAGTAGGCATGATCCAAACTTAGGTAGCCTTAAGGATTAGTTACGTAATCTTGGAGAGGTCAAGAATGGACATTATCTGCTTGATTTACTTATGTAAGTCTTTTGATAACCTTTGGGAGGGAGAATGTCATTTTATATGTATGATTTCGTATTAAGTGAGAATGATCTTATGCTAGGTAATCTATAAGATCACTTACGTGTGTGTGAAAGGATTGTAAGGGCGGTAACTTCACAACTTACTCAAGTGAACCTTAGAATCACCTTTGGAGGGAGAATCTCATGTTTATGTGCTGGGTGTATTGTGAGTGTGTTTCCCTCTTTATAAGTGGTCTGAAGGATCATTTATGTTTTCCTAGAAAGGGTGTATGGGCGGTCTCTCTTTATATTACTTAAGTGCGTCTTAGGATAGATTTTAGTGAGAAGATTGCATGCTAGAAAGTGTCCAAAGTGAAGTTGAGGAACTTCACTGTAACAATGAGTTAATTCACTGTAACACTGATATAGTTTACTGTAAAGTGTTCCTTAAAATGTGGATAAATGGTTAAGAGTTATATTATGTGTTTCTAAGTTGTTAAATTTGGTTCTTATGCTTATACTATGATAGTTCAATCAAAAGATGCATATTTCCATTTAATGTCCGTTTCCATGATTTTTATGCATTATGTCATACTTAGTATATGTGTATCTACTAATTCCATGCTTTTATCTTTTTCTAAAGTGATTCATAGGTAAAGGTTCTTTTGAGGGTGGAGCTTGGATTATAGGATCTTTCAAGCAAGTTGAAGTATGAACTCATTTGAATCGAGGGCATAGATGTCTTTGGTTTCTTTTATTGAAGATTGTAATATAATTGGTAGTACTTTATTTTTATTGTATGGGCCGTGTCCCAATTACTCTTGTGTCAAGGATTTGATGAAATAAGACTTAATTTCCTATGAGTTTTATATGAAAGAGTTTTTGAAAGACTATTCGAATGCTGTGAAAAATTTAATTCTGCAGTACTTTTCATGTGTGTATATGCGATGAACGATATGAAAGGACTTGTACAAGACCATCGAGAGGTCAAGTACGCCGTGCCACAACCTTATAATGCTCTAACTTCTAGGGTATAGGTGCGGGTCGTGACAAAAATTCCAAAGAAATTTTATTTTTCAAAAAAATTTTCCACCGCTTGTGTTGAAAGTTGTTGTTCTCTTGCAAATTTAAAGCTTCGTTTCAATCTATACCAATGACTTTAATAGTGACCACAATCAAACAAACATGAATGTGCATCTGCGACGAGACCAAATGAAGTTATATAGTCAAATATGTGAACACTTTGAATCTCGTTGTGAGTAGCCACTTTTCAAATTGATTCTTCTGTGATGACCGTTGCACAGTAGCAAAAGTGCATGTCTTGGTTGACTTAAGTGTTGATGCCTAGTGTGATAAGCTTACCATGAACCATTCACGAATAAACCTAGAATTTTTCCCATTAGTCTAGTCAATGAAGTAATGCTTTCTCTTGAAATGATCTTAGCCAGTCTAAAGAGTGTGAACAAATTTGACATATACCTTTTTTGTGACCCTCCCTTGTGAGTGTGTGAAACTCTCTTCAGCACTCCTTGAACTTAACCTTTATTTGGAAGAAACTTTATAAAACCCAGACCGTTATTCATCCATTACCTATAATCCTCATGACCTGCTTAGTGAATAACCAACTTAATCCAAAATCTAAAGTTGGGGCTACGGTGAAAAGGAAAAAGGTAAGTCAATAAGTGCAAGAGAAGTATACCTTAACACATGAAAGCGCAAGGGAAGGAAACCCTCCATATAAAAAAAACATAAAAGGAAAGATAAATAAAATAATGAAAAAGAAGGTTTTAGGATAAAACTACAAAAGAAATTTGGGGTTTCAAGCAATTCATGAACATGAATAATGGGATGAGTCTGAAGCACCGGAAGAAAAATTTATAATAGAAGGACAAGAAATGGAGTGTTGTGAGTACCAAAATTCATGAGGATCATTAGTCAGTAAGCCTAAATGACCATACATTTGCACTCAGTCCCATTACAAGCCTTGAAAAGACGTTTTTGGTCTTGAGAAAGCAAAAACGATTGTTGACTTAAAAATAAGGGCAAGCCTATGGGTGAACGCATGCACTGTGTCCCTCTTTTTAATTTATCCCAATATCTGATAAAAAATCATAAGTTTCATATATTTATAGATTTAAGGAAATCATGGACAATATGTCAATAAAGGGACAAAAAGGTTGAAAAAGAACGAAGAAACTGAAGTCTGATAATTGCCAAGTACTCTTGGAGAATCACCGAAGGTATGCACTTCACCTTTTGTTCTAGTATGTTGATCTATGAAGGAAGAGGATCAAATTGACAGAGAAAGGAGCAGTCGACGCTTCGCTAAATAGTTCTGCGGAGTAGTACTATACCGCCCAATGATCCAGGACACATATGTTTTGGACAATAACAAAAAGGTGATGTACTAGACGATGGGCAAATGTTTGAGTCGATTGGCAATTCCTACTTCTCTCGTCGAATGATCCGACTCAAAACATATTTGAAAGCTATAAATACTATTAGAATAGTAGTTTTTAGGAGAGTTGGATTATTTCTCGTAGGGATAGGAATTAGACACAAACATTAGTTAATTTTCTTATTACCTTTCATATTTTTACTCGCAAGTTTTGTAAGGGTTTTTGGAAGACTTGATGATGGAAGGATTTCATCTTCCCCGAGTCGGAAGTGGGTCTTCTCAATTCTTCTTCCTTTGATTAAATAAAGACTTATTTTCCTATACCCATTTGATTTCAATGTCATTGAAGATATAATTTCTTATTTCGTGATGTGTGGCTGAAAATGCCATTCTTGGGGTGTGATTTAGCAATATGAGTTAATATTATTGTTGGGTCTTGCTTGTTGATAGCGTAGATGTAGTTTAATGGTGATTTTATCTAGTGGTTGTGGCTTAAACTAAAGTATTAGTAGTTAAAGAATACAATTTCACCCATGTATTTTTTGCTTGACCGAGAGAGAGAGCTCGCAAAACCAAGGCCTTTAGATTGATGGCCTAAGGAGTGTATAAACATAACGTATGACCCATGATGTTGAGCCCTAGTCCCATATCTTGACTCCCAATTGGGGTAAGGCGTACGTTGTTCTTCATATGGTGAATGGGTGCTTGAGAGGAATCCATTTTGAATGGGGTAACTTTCTCGACAGAGAACTTATTCCCAATTAAAGCTTAGCGTAGTCACTGTATTCATACAAATTTTCTATCAAAAGCATGTACCCTTTAATTTGTATTAACTTGTATTGTTGTCACATCCCAAGAATTCCCTCTCTCATTTCTTAGATTTCTTGTTATTTTTGCTATTTTTACTATATTTATGACAAATCCCACATTGACATTTGACACTTTCGTGTCTCCCTCTTTAATTTATAATCTTTTTATTCTTAAATTTCCTTAGCTACAACTGATTAGAATGAAATTCTAATTCGATAAAACTTTTCACTACCACTCCATTAGGACAGAACCCCAACACTCAAATGGGTTACTATATTATCGTTGATCATAGACACTCGAACTGTAGTTAGTGTTGTTGGTCACAATAAACATCATATAAATTAAATATCTAACCTAGCATCTGTAATTCATTATCTAAAATAACTACATAGATAGGGTTCTGACTTGATGAAAGGATCTATGCCAAAAAATGCTAAAATTATTATAACTCAATTATCAACATTAAAGTAACTAATTAATAATAATCTACTAAAATTCTTGAAACCCTAGGTCCAGGTAATATGAAGCGAATCAAGATTCGACTAAATTCTAGAACCTATTGGGCAAAAGGAACCCACAAGTGAAATTCCATATACCTAGAGACGAAATTCACAGGACAATCTTTCGATTTTGGGGCTAAATATGATGGATACTTTCTGCACTCCTTGACTAGGTCTTCGTCGATTCTTTATCCTTCAGCGTTCTAATTTTCTATGTTTTTGGTGAATGACGTGCTTAGGTAGATTTTATTTTAGTTACTAGGATAAAACTGATCAAAATACGTAGTTTAGAGGTTAAACGACTTAGTTTTATGGGTCTAATGAATAATGAAAAGACCAAAATATCACTAACTTAACCGTTGTCGGCGTCACCGATTGACGAGGCCAACAGACAGTTGATTGACTGATGGTTCGTGATGGCGTTGAGGACTCAAATCTGGGGCCTCAATCAATAGACCAGGACTACTGTTCCGGGTATAGCCTACGGTCTGTATGTCCGGATATGGGTCTACTCTTGGCCAAATTTTTAGAGGGTCTAGGGAAAGGGTCTCATGTAGTGCAGCACAAACCTACAGAACGGACCACCAGTTAGTGCCATCTGCAATATGCAATTTGGTAGTTATAGCATACGGGGTGTTACATATCTCCCCTTTTGGAACATTCATCATTGTATAACGACTAAAGTAGATTAAATGGAGGGAGAGAGCTGCAAACTCTACCACTAAACACTGGAACCTTATTTCTAATTGGTCCAAGTTCTAACAACATGCAAATATGCTGAAAATGCAAATACAAAATTAAAGAAAATATTGCTACGACTTATATTGCGCATGAATGACTAAAAATTGAAGAGGAACTATTACCTCAAGCTGGAATAGAATCCAAAGAAAAGAGGCGAGGATACTTCACCGTTATGGCTGCTTTATCTTCACAAGTAGCTCCCTCTATTCTAAAAAAATATTTACTATCGTTGAATGGGTTAGTTTTGTATAAAACATATTGACTACAAATTTAACCAAAGAAAGAATGTTGAATTTTTGACAATATGAAGACCTCAATCTCGACATAGAATAATCAAATGCCCATCACGAGTCACATGGAACCCCAAGCCAACCTTCCCCCTGTTATATTGAGGTCATGTCCAGTATTCAAGTTCGTGTCAATCTGGTATCACTCTCGCGATCCGCATTGAAATCGTGCTCTACCCCTGCATTTCTAGTCAACTACTATGCCTCAACACTTTTCGTGGAGAACCACCTAGCTTTGGGTGCGAGTGACATTTAACCCTTACAAGAACTGGCCCACAGATTCTTCAACAGTAGTCGGTCGGACCTCTACTTAGTTTACCCAAGCTTCATCCCGTCATGGATAACTTACCCAGGTTCGGGACCATAAGTAGTGAAAATTTTCCTATGAATACTCGCTTTCACTACAGCTCCATTGGGTTCCCTTAACCAAGCCACTGCCTATGAGTCCTCGTCTCAATCTTCAACGCACACACAGTTAGATCCCTGACTCCTCACTCTGCTTGGGAGCTTACGCTTTTATGTTCTATTTAAATCCCGAGTTTCTTTAGCCTCACGGTACTACTTTTCTATTGGTCACCAAGGAGTATTTAGCCTTGCAAGGTGGTCCTTGCTGATTCATACGCAATTCCACGTGCCCTATACTACTCGGGCTAGATTCTAAGCTAGTTATTGTTTCGGCTACAAGAATTCTGCCATCTAGGGTGCAGCATTTGGGTTACTTTTCCTAGTTGCACAGTGCTTGTATTACTCTCCCACAACCCCATTTTCACAAATTAGACACCTCCCATTTCACCCACCGCTACTACGAAAATCATTTTTTCCTTCTTTTCCTCTGTCTACTAAGATTTCAATTTGCCTGGTTCTCTCCTTCCCTACCATGGATTCAGCAGTAGTTCAAAATGTTGCTCCAAAGTTCCTCCAGGTTGCAGTCCAGAAAACTTGAATCTTGAAAAGATTGATCTAAGGAATTGATCCAAAGCTCGAGTATGGTAAGATGATCCACTCCATACCCTTTCAAGAATATTTAACTCAATGATAAGCCCCACCTATTTATTTGCATAGTTTAAAGTCACATGAAGCGAGGTGACAAAAAAAAGAAAATCAATAGGAGAGGAGGTAGAATCCTAAAAGTCCTGGCCAAGTCCAATTCCAATAATGGTACGATGTTTTATGGCGGCGAGATTCCCAGATACCAATTGGTTGGATGTGTTTGTAAGCCTCGAGATGACTTGCATAAAAAATGCTTTCTAGGGTTGTCTTGTGTGTCTGAAACAATCTTGAAAGCTTGAAGAAGAAGCAAAATAAGACTATCTATTCTACTTTCTTAGTTTAGTAAAGGGTTTTCCCCTTACTATTCAAGTGGTAAGTTAGGGCGCTCTTCGATGAAGAAAATAGACTTTAGGAAAGTGGTTCAAGTAGCTCAACTGGTTAAAGAAAAGGACAGAAAATCCTTGTGTAAGTGGTTTGAATCCACTTCTAAGCAGGCGAAAGGTCGAAATCGTAGATGATAGTGAGCCGTATTGAGAAATCAAAGTGAAAGAGTAAGCAAAAGAATGTGAGTGCACTTGCACTATACGAATGACTTTTTGGCGGTAGGGTTGGGGTCAATACAAAATTTAGGCATTTAGCGACTGACAAAATCCATCGCTAATCTATGATATTCCATCGATAAACTGGATTCTCAATGAAGAATTGGTTGTTATTATATCGCTCGTTAGTAATCTCTTAGCGACTAAAATTATGAGTTCCATCGTAAATTTAGCGACTCCTTAGAAACGAGCGATTTACTTCGCCACTTGTTAAAGATAGACTAGTCTGTCGTTATGCTTATATATCTTTTGCTAATTTCATATGATGAATTTGCGATGAAACTTCCCTCACTAATCCGTCACAAAATATTCTGTTATTTGAGTCAGAACATTCTTCTTGTAAAATTATTTCATTTATTTATTTTAAATATACACTGATGAAATAAATTAAATACAGTTACTAAATACCTATAAAATAATAAAAATTCATATAAAATAATATTTAGAACGTTCAAAATATTCTTCAGATGATAATGCACAAAGATTCTCCACGTACTAAATTTTTTCTTTAGATCCAAGACCCTATATTCTTCTTTTCATTTCACCCGTGGTAGCTTTGTAGTATGTTTCACATTGATCAATATTAGATTGAGAGGTTGTTATTTCTTGTAATATCTCTTCATATGTTTTTCTGTAATAAATTGAGATAAAGAGAAAACATTAAAGATTAGGAATAAAATTATAATGGAAGAAAATACAGAAACACATAACATTTTAGCTTAATTAAATGTGCTAATAATTTTTTAGTCAACTTAAAGTACATTCAAATTTATATATATCAATGATGGTGCAGCAAAACAATTCATAGTTCCATTAAAAAAAAAACGTAACTCAATGAATTCAAAATAAAGAAAACTACTGAAGGATCTAGCATGGAGTATTTTCCTAGAAAAACCCGAAAGATGAATGTTTACCGTGAAATAATATCCATTCTTTTGTCAAATAAATTTTCGTCAACACTACAAAATAAATAACACACCAAGAATCGAAGACCAAATGATTGAAATCAATTATCTAGTTATTCACAAATAAATTCATTGCAACAAGTGCAAACTTAAAAGAAGTAAAAAATCAGTTCAAGGACATACCACATAGAACCATTCCATCCTCTGCTGCAGTATTGCCCTCTTAAAAATTGATTTCGTTAACTAGAACAAGGCTAATGTTGTGTTAATTATACATGGACTCAAGATGGTCAACAACAATGAGAAATACTATTCTATTAAGTTACTGTCAACCATGCAACATTATATCGATTTTGTAACTAAATAATTTCCTATATGTTATAAGAGACGAGAAATGGTGAGAGAGTTCAACCTTATGCAAACTTGAATTCAGTCCCATCCGTGGAACTAAAAAACTAAACATGTAACACAATTTTATGGCTAATAAAATGAAGTTTACAGTCATCACATAGTCAAGATGTGATCAACTTATCTCAGTTTATGATAATAGAGCAAAGAAAATGATGTACATAATAACATACTTGCTACAAATGAATACTGCAAACCAATTCCAGAACATATTAATCATACATTCAAGCTCTTTGAATCATTTTACAGCAACAAGTTGTTGTATTGATTGTCATTACCCTAGTCATTCTACATCACTTGACTCAAATATATATATCGTTGTCTTTATAAATTAATTAAAAGCTCATATAACTGTTCATTTCCAATAAAATCAAATAAAATAAATGCTCATAGTTTATGTAAATACCACTGATGTTGTTATTAATCTTTTATATAAAAAAAGAAAAGAATAGAAAAGAAAAGAGTATTGCATATCACCTTAAATAATTAACTGGAGGAAGAATATGTATTTATGATTGTATATACTATGACTCAATCCATACAAAAGATTTAGGCTAACGCATAATTAATATTTCAATATTCAAAGTTAAAAAAAAACACCATTTATAAAAGACACATAGTCAATAATTTTTGTAGGTTGAGGTGGAGGAAGAATGATTAAACAAACATATAGCAACTCCAAATAGAACATGTTTAGCTTTGAAGTATTGTGTTGTGTGTTTAGTCATGCCAACAATCAACCATTTTTGCCTAAACAATTTATTTTTTACATATAAATGATCATTCATTATGTAACAAGACAAAATTAAAATTCTAGGGTTGTAGGAGGTAAATCAAAGTTACGATGTGATTAAAATGTGATTGCTAGTGGTTTGCCTTCTACGGCTCTCGCGATTGCTACTGGTTGTTATCACCAGCTGCTGCTGCTTAGAGTTGTTGATTCTTGGTGGCTCGCCGTTTGAAGTTGTTGTTCACCAGTGAATCAGCGCTGCAGAGTAGAGGAAGAGCAGCAGTCAGGGGACGAAGAAGGGCGACATGAAAGAAGGCGAGGGGTGCAGACGAGAGGAGGGCGGCGTCTCTTCTTGTTCTCACCGAAGATGGCGCACATCTGTAATGACCCACAAGTGCACCCTAGAAGTTAGGGCAACCCTTAGGTTGGAAAAAGGCGTGCATGACCTCTCGGAGGTCTTACACAAGCCTCTTAGCTATCATTCATTACATAAAGTACGAAAAGTAGTGTAGAATTAAAACTTTTCACAAGGATATAATAATAACAAACATCTTTTATAAAATCTAAGGAATAAGTCTCGTCGTCACAAGTCAATCTTAAAGACACACCTTAAAAATCTTATGGACACGACTCTTTACATAGAATGAAATACATATATATTGTAATGCAAGTATAAAGAAGATTTAAAGAAACATGAACTATGCCCTCAAATATATGAGGACATACTTAGTCTTGATAGAGTCGATTCCCAAACTTGCCTTCTAACCTTCAACTTTCCTCCAACCTATACTTATAGAGTATAAAAAAGTATGGGGCTAGTAAAAAAATTGTACTAAGTATGACATTATGTAAAATCATGTAAAAAGGGACAATTTAGTTGAAACATACAAGTCGTGCTATTTTGATTTAAAAAAAATTCATGAATTAAGTTACAAAATATCATATAGTATCATCATTTAGCACATAAGGTAAAACTTTATTTTTTCTTAACATAAGAGCATACTTACAGTGAGCCCATAAATGGCACATGAACTACTCCTATTCTAAGATATTCTAAGGCTCCCCTTAGTAAGACATAAGGAAATTGCCCATACAATCTCCTCAATACCTACTTAAGAGGTCCTTAATACTACTAAGGATAAGCATACTTCATTTCATTTATACAAGTCATCATCCAATATCAAAGACACTATAGGAACATACATGTTCTTAGGAACATACATATACTTAGGAACTCCACATAAGAACCATCCTCCAAGGAAACCCCTAATTTACACTTGGTGCAATGTGAAAGTAGCATCCCATACTACCACTTCCACTTAGTTCTCCTTAGGAATAACTTTATAATAGGCTCATCACATTCATCACATACTAAGCTTTCATCATACAAGTCATAACATCAACATTCTTCCTTAACGTTAAACATTAAATCACATTACTTTCATGTGCATCGTTTCATGACCCATTCATACATTTCATATAAGGACACACCAAGACTCGCTTCAAATGTATACTTGTGAAATGGATAGGTAGCGTCCCATTCAACCACCTACCCTAAGCAGTACACCCTTAACAAGACTTAGTTCATTTGCATACATATTTGGGGCTAGCTTTAACCGTTATAGACCATGAGAGATAGACATGGAATCTCGATACTACCCTTACCGGATAAGGGATACCTACTTTCCTAAGGTAGGGTCATAATCTTTAGCCTGTACATGGATTCTCCAATAGCTATATGCGGGCCCATAGTTAAGGGATAAGGAGATTGTTACTAAGTAACTCATTCTCTACTAACGAGGAGCACTCATCTCAAGAGGTACATTGGATACAA
Organism: Solanum corneliomulleri; assembly: GCA_027704805.1. Classification (NCBI taxonomy): domain Eukaryota; kingdom Viridiplantae; phylum Streptophyta; class Magnoliopsida; order Solanales; family Solanaceae; genus Solanum; species Solanum corneliomulleri. Next base: position 40,652,524 of record JAKWIY010003056.1, read on the forward strand.
CATCTCTACTCATGAAGTATACCCACCTTTTCTTCAAATCCTCTCGGTTCTAAGCATAACTCTCCCACGGAGTTTTAAACATTCATTGACTCTAGGTTAAGATATAACTATTGAACACCACATCTCAACTCACGAAGGGTATCCGACCTCCAACCTATCATTGGAAAGCTTATCGGGAATAGTAAGGTTGCTACTAAACACTTCATATCAACTCACTAAGAGTGTTCACCCCTAAAATCCCCCTTTATCATACATAGGAATAGTAGGGATGGTCTAGACACTTCAATCTGTACTTACGAAGAGTGTCCACCCTACAATCCCTCATTTTCATTCATTGACTTTATCATGCATTCAAGTGTGTGTGTGAGTACATGTGAGCACACCTTTCACATAATAACCATTTTTCATAACATTAACTTCTAGACATGATCATACCCACATTTATCACAATTCACACATTATCATACTTCACATAGAAAATTCATACTTCATTTATATATAAACCCTTCAAGACACTCACTTCAACCTCCTAAAACATATCACACATATACATATCAAACTCATCACTTCACTTCACATATCATGCCTACAAGGCCATGTTCACAAACACATATATCTTCACAAATTTCATGTAAACACCGCCACCAAAGGTGGACCATACCACTCAAGAGAATTTCATAATAAGGATTAAAAAACATAGTTCGGTTACCATTTATCCAATATTTCACCACCTATCCACAATTTATCCCACAATCATAAAACATCCCTTAGGGAAGTAGCTAATCCTCAACAAAACCACCAAGAAACAACAACTTTAACATTATCTAATCATTCTCATTTAACACATGTTGCAAGCTAAAAGTTGACAAAAAGAATAGACATGATTACATTGGGGTTTTGATATTAAAATCATCATTTAAAAATAAGATCAACTCATTTTAATCATTAAAATATTTTCATGCAAACACCCATACTTAAAGTCAAGGAATAAAGAAGTTTGAAGTTGAAATCCTTTCTGAAATCTCTTTCAAATGTCTCCTTGAATGAAATAAGGTTCAAGGATGACTACAATACCTTAATATGAAGAAACCCACGAATTTTGGTAAAGAAAATTTGAAGAACTTGGTCCTTTTCCTTGGAGCTTGAAGCTTCTTAAATGGAGAATTTTGGAGGAAGCGTTTTGGAGAGGATTTTTATTTCATATTTAGGGTTTGAAATGGTGGGTAAAATGAGGTCTAAAATTACCTAAATCATCGCACAAATGATCCCCAAAGTACCCAAAGCACCCCTACACCATTTAGACCCTTTTCAAAAGTCAAATTTGACTTAAAAATGACGCGGCCAAATATGGGACTTGACTTTCAGCATTTTGAGTAAGTGAACCTCGTGGTACAGGTGCGTCGCGCGATGGGCTTCAAAATCTGCCCCTGCACGATGTTTTGGGAAGCTCCTTTGTCCAACATTTAGGTCGTCCTTGGGGGCCCTTAGGGTGGTCCCCGAGGAGTCGTTCTCAAACGCGTGACACTTGTTACATCCCTCTAGGTACTAGGGTCATCCCCACTGGTTTTAGACACCAAACACTACCCAAAAAATTCACCCAATAAAGGACACACTAGCCATTCCAAGGCAATTTTTTGAACGTCTTGGACGTTTTTGGACGTTTGACTTAGAAACTTCACAAACTGACTTCCAATGCATTATTAACTCATGAAGCACATGCGAAGCTCTAGTTTTACCTATTTCATTTTTTAGGGTCGTTACAACATCAATAAGTGGCTTCATTGCTGAAGATGGAAGACAGAGAAGAGATGAGGAGGAAGAGAAGAGGGTGGGGTGTGGCGGATCTAGAGAGAAGAAAAATGAGGAATTAAGGTTTGGGTCTTTTGGTAGATTAAAATAGTAAAAAAGCTAGGGAATTAAATCTTGACTGTAGGATTATTTTGAAAGGAAAGGGTAAGATTGGAAGGATGAGATACACGATCATGATTAAATGATGGGGATTGGGTTGAAATATGAAATTAGAGTGAATTCCAATGGAATTAGTGACGGATTCTAACATCTGTCGCTTTCAAATAAATATATATATTTAATAAAAATTATATTGACAAATATTTTTGTCACTATAGAACGTAATTTTTATAAAAATCTATTTAATAGTTAAGTAACCTTTTTCCGTCGCTAATTTTCTCGCTCAATATTAGTTAAATTTGTAATCACTACTTTGTTACCAATTCCATTAGAAAAATGAAGCGCCAAATTTTTGCGCTTTTATTTTGCGACGGATTAAGTATTCCTTTGCAAATTAATTGTTACATTATAAATTAAAAATAATTTGTAATTTTGTCACAAAATGATTATTTTATTGCAAATTCTTCATCCTATAGCGACGAAATATTGTTGGTTGCTAATCCATTGTTAAACGCTAGTTTTTACTAGTGGTGCTTGATACATATTTCAAAAAGTGATAAATTACTTGGATTGGTTCTCGAATCCCTCCGAAAGGATGGGTGAGTTCGGTTTGAGTGTTCATTGATCGGGTGGATCTATATGCTTCGGGTGGTGTCACAAGGGGTAGCACAGTCTGGTCATCACATTTGTTTTGGGTACAGAGGACCATAGGTTCGAATATTGTCACCTTGATGTGATGTGGCCACAAAAAAGGTACTCTTTCAATGATTATGCTGGCGTTAAGATTTCAAACTTGTCGTCTAATTTCAAGAAAGTTTATGATGAGTGTGATCAGAAAAAAGGTTCTGATGAGATTGAGTCGAATCACGAAAAGGGCTATGATGAGCCCTTGAAAGTTTTAGAATTTCATGTGTGAAGCATAGTGAGAGTGACACTGATCTCATTTTCAAAATAGGGAAAGAAAATCTTAAATATCACGTAATATGGGATCATTAGAATACGAAACTACCTAAAAATGAAACTGTATCAAGAAGAAAAATCGCAACTTCATCGAGAAGGTACTCGCGGCATGCTTACTAGAAATAATTTGTGAGAAGGTCTTTTTGCACAACATATCGATTCCTTGGTAATTCCTGATTGAATAAAACCTAAGAAGAGTTATACGCCTATATAACAGCCCTCCCAGCCCAAAAAAAAATGCTCAGATCATTTGAAAAAAAATTGTATCAGTCACGCATCCTACTTCGTCAGCTTATGCCGACCATAGTCCCTTCCCTTCTCTTAGTTTGATTTAAAGGCACTATTTTGGCTAGTGAAACAAAAATCTTGTTGGTTAACCGAATGAATCATAGGTTTCTACTCCACAATATGAGTTCCTTGGTTTGCCCTTCAAGGCTTGGCTCCAGTCTCTATGGGGTGGCTTCTTGGGCTCGGCAACCGGCTTGATGCTATTCCAGATGCTGGCCTTCAGCAATGGTAGCCACTACTTCTTCAGTCAGAGAATCTGCCTTTTTGTTGCTTGCATCCTGGGCGGCTCAGTTCGCTGAGCTCGTCGGCATGGTGTTTTGTCCGTAGTTGGATCAGCAAATCGATTGGCGATTTTCCTTGCTTGGATTACTTGCTTGATTGAAAGAGTTTTCCCATTGGACAACTACTATTAATAAGTAGATTGCCTCTATTGAACCTAGCTTTACTAAATATCCTAAGAAAAAATCCTGTTGATGCAAGTGCTTGAGAATGAGTTCACACATTTATTGTTACAGTAAGTGTTGCAATTTAATCAGCTCTTGATGCAATAGAATAGGAGTTCTTGGTGTAATCGTAACCGCATTTGACTAAATATCTATCGTGGTTGAATTACACGGAAGAAATATAGTAGCATACGATAGAGTAGACTCAAAGGTATGCCATAAAGTTATCCGAGTTCACAGGTGTTCTTGCTTTCCTTATTAGTCTGAAGGGAACAGAATGCAGAAGTGAAGTGAAACTATGAATAGATGACTCATTCGTTGACCTCTTAGTATAGGCAATAGTGAAGTCTCAACTTATCAATATCATAAATATCATAAGAGACGAAAAGCAGGTAAAGAAGTATGCTTGGTTTACCAGGTTCTACCACTGCAGGGCCAAATCATAGTCAAAAGTGGAAAAAAGAGGATTTGCAAGAAAAAGTCAAATATACTCTCTACGAGCATAAGAAATAAGAGAAAATCAAATTATGTATGATGATCTTGGGTCGAGTCATTAAAAGGGCTATGATGAGCCTTTTTAGAGTGGCTTTCACGGTGAGGATGAGCTTTTTTATCATATTTCCAAGATCGAAATCTAGTTTTTTTATCGATTATCTTATTATATTTCCTTTTCTCTAACTTCTTTATTGCTACCTTCTACTCTCTATGTTTTCTATTGGGATGTATTGAGTTATGTCTGGGCTTCCTCAAAAGGCTGGCTTTATCCGTAGGTGGTAAGGCTTTTTTTTTGTAGAGGATTGGGCTGCTCCAGAGGGTTGGCCCTGGCTAATGCATGGGATTGTTAATTCTTCATTTCTAAATCATCAAACATGATGGCTCCTTCGAGAGGACTCTTGCTTAGGATCAGGTCAGGGTGCTGGAGGAATTCGCTTTCGCTTAGCTTCAGAATTAGTAAATTTATTTAGAAGTAGTTCCCCTGCTAATTTTAAAGTCGATCTTCCCTTGGAGACCTATTATACCACTTCCCAGAATAGAAGACAAGAAGGATATTTGACATCACTCTTGACACAAGAAGGTCAACTCACCGAAGGGGGGGCCAAAAAGAAAAGGCTCGAGAAGAAATGGCACTCGAAGAATGGAAAGGATTGCTTCAAAGGCGTAACAATTGTTCTCAAAGCAAATTTTTTTCACATTTTTCATCATATTAAATGCTATAATAGCATCTTTCTGATGAATAAAATTCACAAAAATAGATAATGTTGTCTTTCTTCGATCACGTTCAGGTGTTGGAACATGTAGCGTTACATGGCGTCTTTTCTTACTCTAACTATCATAAAACCATATTATAACAGCTTCAGATTTCATATAGTCTTAGACTGTAGTAAACATACAAGTTGAATAGTAGATAGACACCCCACTTGTAGATACAAGCCAGCCTACAACTCGTATTAAACTCGTTAGGTTGTCTATATGAGGAAATATCTTTTCAAAGAAAATTTCTATATGTCTAGTCATTTCCAAGCTTTCCTTTTTACCTAAAAGGACATTTTTAACTTATTATATAGATTCTAATCCATATTGTGCGTAGTCTTTCCATAGACCAAAGGCAGAGTGATTTCACTAAATTTCTATGAAGAAGGGGGCATACATATTGATAATAATACCACCTTCCTTAAATATTTTATACCCAACGGCTTTTAAATACTCTATAAACTCTGACAGAAATAAATCTTAAATATCGTTTATACGTGGATGTTCTAAATTTTTTACTTTAGTAGGAATAACATTCGTATATTCAGCAAGTCTTGAAATCTAATATAAAGTAAATAATTATCTGATAAGCGCTAGTAGATGCATCTTGAGTTATAGGAAGTTTATATGGTGATAGAACAATGAATTCGTGAGAAAGATCGTATTTCACAGCTGATTCAACAACAATTTTTTCTGGTGAACTTTCATATGAGTCTTTTTAATCCACTATAAAGGTTCTAAATTGGCTCCTTAATAATAAGGATAATTATATTCTTGAAAGGATCAAGGGCTTCACCCTTTAGCATAAAGTCTTAGGCTCATATCAATGGGTGAATGGCCGATCCAAATATATCGTGTTAGTGAAGAAGGGAAATGCCTCCTATAAACTCTTTCTTCGAGCGCGATTATGACAGGACTCAAGAAAGAACCCCGGCTAACTCCGTGCCAGCTGCCGTGGTAAGACGGGGGGAGGGGAGGGGAAAGTGTTCTTCGGAATGACTTGGTGTGGTTGTGATTATCGGGCAAGGGGTATCATGAACGAACTATAGCTCTACCTAAATACAATTGTGGAAGAAATCGTTGCTTTGAAAGACAAAGGCCATCTATCAGCAGTCGACTTTAAATCAATCGTACGAGTATGCTATCTATCTGCCTGTCAATCTGAGTTCTCGAACACGACTCCAACCACCCTGATGAGAATCCCACTGAAAAATATTTTTTTCAGACAAAACCTGCCACCAAGCTTTGACAAGTCGCTAAATTCTCATTGTATGATAGAGACCAGTCACCCCTCCCCCTTCTTTCCGACCTCTAACATCAAAGCTATAGGGAAATGTGCTTCTATCATTCCATTGATAGAAGCAGTAGGTATATGACGCATGCAACTAGTAGGTGATAGGAGGATGTAAGCTCTGGTGGCGGGGGTACTTTGGCGAACTAGGCGTTGCTTCTATCTCATTATTTATTGTTATATTTTGACCCTACAATGGTAGAACCTAGAAATCTTCCATCTCCAGTGGTTTGGTACCATCAATCCACTAGTTAGGACTTCTTGGATTCATATATCATGTACGTGAGAAAATCGTCCGTAACTAGCTATCTTTATTCTTCTCCCAGGATGTTTAGGAATATGGGTCTGGGAGGCTCAGGGACGACTACGATGAGTACATGTTTTATATAGGATCATATGACTTTTGTTCGATCAAGGGACAAAGATATACATGATCTGGTAACTTAATGTTTTCTGGCATTTTATTTTGGGTAAGATATACACTGAAAGTAAATGCTATAAAAACTTTTTATCTGTAGTCCTCAATCGAAAGTTAGCTCAACTCAAGTCGAAAAGCGAGGGACAAGGTTGGGTGAGGTTACAAGGAAACATGTGGGATTTACGATCTACTGTTCACGTTGTTGGCTTTGCAGATGCTTTTAAATACTCTAGCAGTATATTCCATTTATTGTATATATCCTTTTTTCGTTTCATTGACATCAGAGGTTGAATTCAATTGAATGGATTGACATAACAATTGTTCTAGTCTATCTATAGTAGTTCGGTTTGTTCATAGTAGAGTAGTACCCACACTAGTTATCCAACATCACAAAATGCTTTGATCCCATTAAAAAAATCAAGTATGTCTCTATGTATGTTACTTGATTTTCAAATCAACCTAATTTTCATGACCCAACCAAGAAACCTTGCGTCCTCAACAAGAAGAACCTGATTCAAGTGATCAGCCCCCCTCACAATCGATTAAAAGGAAAGTCTCCTACAAATATTTGTTCAAATACAATTTTTGAAGATAGAGTAAATTCAAATCTAAGAAATCAAGTCTTAGGCCTCACTATCTATCAATCAACCCATTACTCATTCCTTCCAAACTAGATAGGGATTGTGATCTCGAGAGAGGGAGAAACAATTGACCTCCGACAATAGGTAGATGGGGTGGGCTACGATGAATACTATGAAATCAATCCTTATAATTCACTCCCTTTCACTGGCCCGAAACATATATAAATCATGATTTCTTCAAAGTTGGCCAGCAGACTAGGCATATGGGGTCCAGTGAAGAAGTTCCTTAAAGCGCCACAACATTTACTTTGGTTCCTTTTATGCAATTATGAACTCCAATAAACTTTATCAATTATGACACAACTTATCCTCTTGGAGATGACATAACCAACAAAGCTGACATAAATCCTATCAGAATAAAAAAAGAAAAGAAAGTTTAATTATTGTTGTATACTAGTCACCAGTTCTCAAACTTCCAGTTCTAATCAAAGCACATAAATTCGTAAATAGATTTGTATGTATAGTGATATACCGTGGTTTCACGGTATAATTAATACTTTTTCCTTAAGTTTAGGTGTCCGAAAGTTTTTTTGTGCAAATTTTTATATAAGTTTCTCTTGTTTTGCATGAAATCTGTCCAACGCTGAACGCGGAGATTCTGAGCGAAGAAATGCAGAAGAGACCACCTACAAAGCTTATGACGGTCCATCGTGCTTGTGACGGTCCGTAGGTGGCACCGTAGTGAAGCTGCTGAATGAAGATGGGCAAGTCTGACCAAGTGTGGGGTTGCGAAGCTTGTGACGGTCCATCGTGGCTATGACGGTCCGTCCTGCAGGTTCGTCATGAAGTTCAGAGAAGTTATCCCAGTACCCAGATCCCAAGAGTTGAAGTTTTTTGAAACAAAGACCCTCGACGGACCGTTGTGCCTATGAGGTTCCGTCATACTTGCCGTCGAGGGGAATGAAGAGAGCAGCAGAAGAAATTGCACAAGTATGGGACGACGGAGTCCATGACGGTCCGTCGTGACCACGACGATCCGTCGCGTGGTCCGTCGACCCAGCCGCGTTTTGGCAGATTTCTAGAAAACAGAGTCCTTGTTTAATTATGTTTTTATTTTTTTATAAATAGTTCGAAAAACCTCGTTTTTGAGTTTAGACTCCGTATTGTTAGACTCTTAGATTGTTAGACTCTTAGATTGTTAAACTCCGTATTGGTAAACATTGTATTGTGAGATTCTTGATAATCATTAGACTTTTGTGAGATTATTGATTACTTTGATATTCTTGCAAGTGATTTTTGGAGATTAATAAAGCAAACTTTTGGATTTTACTCTTTCTCATTGAAGTAAGTACATGAATTCTTATCTATTATATTTGAATATTGTGTTTATGGCTATGAGTAACTAAACTCCATAACTAGGGTGGTGGGAACCATAGGCAAATAATGAGATAAACCCTAAATAAAATAACAATTCTAGAATAGTGTATTGCATGTATTAATAATTATTTCGCTTAGAAGTCCTTTTAACGGATGACCAACGTTAGAACTCATCTTAATGCTACTTGCCGGACCAAGGAGGTAGATAATAGGAAAAGAATTATTAACATAGATTTAGTGTATACTATCTAATAGGCTAGTATTGATTGGTACGAGGTAATAACTTAGTCAAATATCGAATACGATGCTTAATAGTAGGTAAGGATAACGGTTAGGATAGCAACACACGTAGCCGGACCAAGGTGCGGAGTGAGATTTTCTAGATGTCGGACCAAGGATTTAGAAATACATAACTTATCACTTTGCATGCAAGATACTAGGAAAGAATTGTTATAGTTAGAATTATCAAGTTATGAACCTGCGGGGAACACGTAAACCCTAGTTACCTTGATTAATTGATTAAAATTCAAGTGTCAAAGCTATAAAGTGTCTCTTTCAAGTTTGTTATTTATTTCCACTCATTTAGAAATAGAAACCCCCCTTTTTATGTTTTTACTTTCCAAGGAAGTCATTGACCAAACAATAGTAATAACAGGTTGAAGTTAAGTCTAGACTATTTTCCTCGTGGGACGATCCCAACCTCACTAGTTGGGTTATTTACTTGACACGACCACTTTACTTCTTATCTGAGAAGTAAGTTTGAGTGTATCAAATTTTGGCGCCGCTGCCGGGAAATCTAGCTTTTATATTAACTTGAACTTATTACTAAAGTTTAGTTGATATTTTCTTGATTTTACTTTGTTTTATTGTTTTTGATTTCTTTTCAGAACTATCCTCCTTGTATACCAAATACACGGAGAGGAAGATAACCCTTGTTTCCCTACGATCACGAGTTAGAGCTTACACTTCGCAATATGAATCGAAACTTGGGAATAAATGATGATAATCCGAACCAGAACATCCCAGCTCCGGTTGATGTTCATGGTCAGATGTTACCTGATGCTCCGGGTGAACATCAACAGAGGGGACAAAATCCCGCTCCACGGCCCCAAGCATACTACAGAGGGTATGATAACATAGCAGACTCGGATGAGCCACTTGTCTTGCCCCCTCTACCCACAGGACACACCTTTGTGGTGACTAGTAGCTTGATGCAAATGCTCACTGCCAGAGGTTTGTTCTCAGGGCTACCTTCTGAGGATCCACATGCCCATATAGCTAAGGTAAGGGCAGTGTGTAAAAGTTGTGTGGGGAGGCTTGATTTGGATCTAGATGTAATAAGGCTCACTGTGTTTCCTCTCTCACTGACGGGAGAGGCTGCTATATGGTTCACTGAGCTCCCATACAACTCAATCTTCACTTGGAACAAATTAAGGGATGTTTTCTTGGCACGCTACTATCCGGTCTCCAAGAAACTAAACCACAAAGACAGAGTGAAAAACTTTGTGGCACTACCAGGAGAGTCAGTTAGTAGTTCTTGGGATAGATTCACCTCATTCTTGAGAAGTGTTCCAAATCACCATAGAGATGATGAGTCACTGAAGGAATACTTCTATCGGGGACAGGATGATAACAACAAAGCGGTGTTGGACACTATTGCAGGTGGATCTTATGGAGAATTCCCTTATGCTGAGATCGCTGAAAAATTAGAGAAAATCTCCCGAAATAACAAAGCTTGGAGTACTAGGAAGTCTGATACAGGGAGAAACACCTTTGCAGTGCAGTCCACTAACAACCCATCCACAGATGAGATTCGTGAAGAAATGGCTCAGATGAGAACTGAGCTTGGGTTGGTACTAAAACACGTCACTGGGGGTGCAGAAATAATAAATGCAGTCAACTACTTGGCTAAACCACCACCTCCTAATGATGAATGCTATTATGCGGAGGACACTTATGCAGTAAATGAGCAGATGGGGGGTTTCCGACCAAGCGCCCAAGGCTCAAATCAGGATAACTGGCACCAAGGTCAAGGGAACCAAGGCCAAAACTATGGTAACTACAACCGTGAGGGTCATTATGTCCGATATGGAAACTACAACTGCGACAACAACTTTAACAGGGGTAACTATGCTAATAGAAACGACAGGATTGGGCCCTATGTCCCTCCTCAAAATCGTGAAGTTACTCCTAGGGATGGTGGAGATAGTATGGCGCGAGTTGAGGATATGTTGCACAAAATGATGAGGAGGTTCGATGCTAGTGATGAGCACATTTAAGAGTTGAGGTGTGATTTAGCTAGTATTGGGCAAAAAGTTGATACACATGCAATTTTGATAAAGCAGATCGAGTTGCAAATGGCCCAATTATCTGCGACAGTGAACACATGGCAACAGGGCACTCTTTCTAGCAACACTGTCCAAAATCCAAAGAATGGTGCGCACTGTATGGCAATCACTACTTGGGGTGGTAAGCAAACCATTGACCCACCTATGCCATCTATTGAGGAAAATGTTAGAAAGGATAATGATAATGTGGTAAAGGATAGCGGTGAAGCAGAGGAAAGTAATGGAAAAGATGCAGAAGTACCTATCAAGGTAATTCCCATGCTTAGGCCACCACCACCCTTCCCTCAGAGATTAGTGAAAAAGACCGAGGATGGTAAATACCGGCGTTTCATAACAATGTTGAAGCAGCTTTCTATAAATGTCCCTTTGGTAGAAGCTCTAGAACAAATGCCCGGTTATGCCAAATTTATGAAAGATCTGGTCACCAAGAAAAGATCGGTCACTTTTGAGGATGATGATAGACTGCAACATTGTAGTGCTATTGTTACAAGATCCCTCGTACAAAAGAAAGAAGATCCGGGTGCGTTCGCTATTCCTTGTACAGTTGGGTCATTACATTTTGTGAAAGCATTATGTGATCTGGGGGCAAGCATAAATCTCATGCCCCTCTCAATTTACAAGAAGTTGGGTTTGGGGGATCCAAAACCCACTGCGATGCGGCTACTGATGGCTGATCGGACAGTGAAACGGCCTATAGGGATACTCCATGATGTGCTAGTAAAAGTGGAGTCATTCATCTTTCCGGCTAATTTTGTTATTCTTGATTGTGAGGTCGATTTTGAAGTGCCTATTATTCTTGGGAGGCCATTCCTTACTACAGGTAGATCCTTAGTTGATATGGAGAAGGGATAGATGACATTTTGGTTGAATAATGAAGAAGCGACCTTCAACATTTGTAGGACCATGAGGCAGAATGGTGAGATCCAATCGGTATCTGCCATATCCCACAAAGAAAAGATGATGAAGGAGACTGAACAGAAAAATGCAAAACAAGAGTTTATGGTTGGGGATTTGGTGCTTGTAGACAGTTCTGGGGTGCCTTGTCTTCCGGGAAAGCTCAAGTCCAAATGGACTGGCCCTTACATGATTACCCAAGCATTCCCTCATGGAGCAGTTGAGTTAAAAGCCAAGGAGGGAGTGCGGTTTAAGAGGAATAGAGATAGAATGAAACTCTATTTTTGGCATAAAGCATCGGGGAATGAAGCGATAGAGGCATACCATCGTGATGAAATCTGAGTAATCAAGGGTCCCCCGTCGTGTCGCGACATTAATTCAAGCGCTTGTTGGGAGGAAACCCAACACTAATAGTCTTTTTAGTAATGGTAGCATTTTTCTACTAATGGGTTTTTAAATTTGCAGGCACATCATCAGGAAATTCTGCAGAAAACTACTCTGCAGCAGTCACTGACGGATACATCGACGGACCGTTGCGCCTGCGACGGACCGTCGTATGCCTCCGTCGTACAAGGTACGTCTTTCTGCTATTTTCAAACTAGGGAAACACGACAGAACAAACGATGGGTCGTCACAACTGCGACGGACCGTCGTCCGGGAACTGTCGCGTGATTAATGAGTCGTACCCGACCCGACTCGGCTGGAGTCTTTTTCAAAATTAGACCGTTTAAACCTCCCCAACCCCTCATTTCACCCCATTCATTCATTATTCCTCCCACTTCCCTCTCTTTTCAACTTCCATATTCTCCCCCTCGATCATTGTTCCCCAAAATTCGCCAAAGCCCCAAAAGTGTTAATCTACTAGTCGGAACAGCTCCTGTGGGTGTCTGCCTGGCCACCGAGTCCTTGTCTAGTTGTTTTTCTCCATTTCTAAGGTATGTGTCTCTAATTTTACTCATTTATCTTGCATTTTTGTTTATTAGTTTGTATTAGCTTAGTTCTTCGTCATATGTTGTTTACTTTAGACGATTCTATCTAACCTAGGTTACAAATGTTCGAAATTTCCATGTTTACCACCCTAGACATAGGTGCTTTTGCATTGCTAGTTTCCTAGGTAGTTGGGTTAGACACATGTAGGTCAAAACACTACAAGGTTGATGTGGGTTCATCGGGGATGCTTAGGGTACCCTCAGTTCTGTCACTGTTATTCAGAACGAGACCCCGATGACCGACCGTCGTAGGGTCCGTTGCAAAAGCCCTAGCACCCTGTCCCAACAGACATATGTGACGGATCGTCGTACTCACGACGGTCCGTCCTGCACAACCGTTTTGGTTGTCAGAGACCCTGTTTCTAAGGGTCTCTCATTTATTCCCAAGTGTTCCCCAACAGACACATTTGACGGACCGTCGTCTTCACGACGGTCCGTGCTGCACAACCATTCTGGTTGTCAGAGACCCTGTTTCTAAGGGTCTCTCATTTTTTTTCTAAGTGTCCTTCAACGGACACATGTGACGGACCGTCGTACCCACGACGGGCCGTCCTGCATGATCGTCATGACGGTCAGAGACCCCTCTCCTAAGGGTCTCCATATTTTTTCTCAAGTGTCCTACGACGGACCATCGTACCTGTGATGGTGTTTCCTTCACATATCGTCATGCTAGTCAGAGACACTCCTTCAGTGTTCTCTATATATACATAGTCCAAGTAAAACACGATGGACCTCACGACGGTCCATCGTAGTCACGACGAGCCGTCACCAGGCCTGTCATGTATCACTGTTTCCACAACAATGACATACTATTTTCAATGTTTTATTTCTTATGGTTTCGCTTGTCTTTTTTGACACTACTCATACTAATATTGATCCTTTGCAGGTACTATCTACTATGGCACCCAAGCAAGACCGAATCTACGCACGTGGGCGATCAAAGTCTGCCGCCCCGTCTGCCAGCATGGTCATCGACTCTGATGATGAGCATGACCCTGAGTATGCCAGGCAATTCCATACCTTCCCGTGCTGCACGTGCTCCCAGAGCCACACCCAAAAAGGTGGCGTCTGGCGTAGTCACTACCTTCTAGTCTCATGAGGAGCGCACACTGACCGGCACACCCTCTGGGTCAGCCACAAATGAGGAAGGAGCGTCTGGCTCATTAGGAGTATCATGGTTCGAGGAAGCCTATGGCTCTGCTGAGGTTCCCGCACCCACCACCTCTGCAGCGTCGTCCTCGTCTGATGAGGCTAACAGTTCAGACTCTACATCCGGCTTACCAGCTCAGGTCTCCACCCCAGCCACTGACCAGCCCAACCGGTGGTGTGTCGACAAGCAATTTCAAGTCTACTCCGACGCCAAGTTCCTCACTGATAAAGGAGTGATGACTCGAACACTCACCTTGGAGAGGCGGGTCCTTACAGGGAGTCTCCCGACGTTTCCTGAGATCCACAACCTCTACACCAGGCATCGCTTGGAGTGGATAGCACGTCCGTTGGGACAATACAGTGAAGAAATGGTCCGAGAGTTCTACGCATCCTACGTAGCGACTCTCCGATCACAGATCGATAGGCCGGCTGCCCCCGATAAATAGGCCCCACTGGAGCAGGTCCGAGTCCGGGCCGTACATGTTTACATTTCCCTGCCAGCCATCCGCCAGTTTCTATACGGTGAGAGTGTTGATGCTACTCGGACCCCCCTCACTCCGAGTTTGACTACCGCTGGCAGATAGTTAAGGATGGTCAGTTCTTGCGCGAGCCATCACTAAGAGAGACCACCAAGAGGTGGATGGCCCTGCACCTATCAGTAAATGGGAGAGGGTGCCGATTGGGTGACTGAGCCGAAGGGGGCCATCAAGAAGGCCAACTCGCGTTCACATCAAAGTTCTTATGGCTGCTTGTCCGTCACTGCCTTTCCCCCATCAGCTGCTGATTTTTGCCCTTTGTAGGTCTGCAGGTGTGCACATATGGCACGTAGATCAGCTTAAGACCCCACAGGGCACTGTTGACGTTGGCCTCATCAGAGACGAGGCCAATGAGTTGGCTCCACGCAGAGGTCCCCGTACAGAGCTGCCCCAACTTGCTGATGATATTGCTGATACGGTAGCCCAGGCCCGCACAGCTACACAGGCATCCACTGACACTACCCCGGTCGAGTCTATCCCGGGTAGTAGCACAGCCCCGAGATCGTCTCGCACAGCCCCTCTACCGGCACTGGTCCCGCTTGCAAGGGTCCAAAAACTATAGGCACAAATGGCCACTCTTCTGCATCATATCCAGCCTTTGATGCAGAAGTCGATTACTGAGTCCGAAGCGCGCCTAGAGAGGAAAATGGTGCAGTTTACAGAGCGGAAGATCGCTGAGGTTAACCAGCGCCTGGACGCCTTTGAGTTGAGAGTGCTAGACCAACCATCTCCTCTGGTGGATGTGTCGACTCTTCAGGCTGTAGTTGACATTCTTCGTGCAGACATCGATACGATCTTAGAGGCTAGGGTGCCGGAGTCTAAGGCCCTTTCTGTCGAGCCTGCTGAGGACACCGTGTTGACGGCCCTTTTTGCTACTTCGGAAATTCCACCACCTCCTCCTCGAGAGAGTTCCAAGAGGCGTAGGGGTAGAGCATAGAACGAGGTGCGAGCAAGCAAGAAGTAGCGCCAAGAGATGGAGGCTGCGCGGAGAGCCTCACTTGCTGAGGAGGCGGTGCACCAGATGAGAGCATCAGAGTTAGCGGTTGGGGCGTCTAGCTCCGGCACTGTAGATATAGTAGGAGGCGCTACTGATGGTGCGGTTTATGCTGAGGACACCACTGAGGTGTCCAGATTGTAGAGGACGTGGGTTCCGGGGAACCGAACCCACCAGCTTGCTGATCGACGGCGCTTTGCGCCACATGTTTGCTTCACCTACCAATCTAGTATTTAGATTTTTTATGCATTGGGGACAATTTCATGTTTTTTTTGTTGGTGGTGGGGTAAATGGAAAGTGAGTGTTAAGGTGAAGTCTGAGTAGCCCAACTCAGAATCCTCTTTTGGGGTTTTCTTGCCTGTGTTCTTTTTCCCCAAAAGACTGATTACTTTTTCTGTTAAACCGGCATGTTTATATCTTTTGTACATAGTTTAATTCTGAAGCATGATGGCTAAAATGATATCCTGATAAAAGCGGAAAATGTTGCATGACTAGGCATAGTAACTGATAATTGTGTGGCTCTAAGCATGACACAGAGTTACACCATTGCTTACCCTAAGTCTTAAATTCGAACTAGGTGTCTGATAATCTGGTATAGTGATGAGATGTCAAGTGAGTGTGAGGAAAATTCGAATAAGTCCACTATTGGTACTGAGCTAGAACTTGCCTGGTTAGTCCTGCTAAAAGTAAGTTGTAATAGACAATTAGGAAAGGATCATAGGCCCTTATTCAGTATAGCCCATTTCTAGCCTAAATAAAAGAAACCAAATGAAAGTTATCCTTCTTTGATCCAAATAATCCGAGCTTAAAATTAGACATTTCTTTTTCACCCCAACTGATCTTTTCTGGGAACAATATGTTGGCCCTAGTCCCTCCGTGGACATGTTCACCTCAGCTTATGCCAAAAGCATAAGTTGAGGGTGGTTAATGCATAAACAACCTTCGTTATGGCCCTGACCCAACTTTGGGTATTGTGAACCTTGACTCATGGCAAAGCCATGTGTTGAGGGTGGCTATTGTGAGGAATGCTCTGGAAAGTGCGGTTGAAAGAACAAAGAGAGAGAAAGAGCAAAAGTAAAGTGACTCAAGAATTCGTTGAAAGAAAAGTCAAGAAAAAGAAAAATATATAAGAAATACAAGCAAGAAAAGAAAAGAGTCACTTACACAAATGAAGAAAGAAGAGAAAATAGCAAGGTGAAAGAATAGGAGAAACTGGGCAAGATAAAATAATAGAAAGTGGAAGGTTTAGCCGATATGTCAAAGAGGGAAAAAAGTCACTAAAGTATACCTAAATATACTCTACCTGACCCTGAGCCTTTGTTACTAGCTAAGAAAGTCCTATCGTGATTCTAAGGGTGGTACAACGAACTTAAGTTAGTGAAAATAAGGGCAAGCTTATGGAAATAGGTATGAATGAGTGTGACTTTGTTCTGAGAGCGAGCGTTGTAAAATAATCCTTATACTCAAACTAAAATCATTGTGTGAAAAATGAGGATTTTGTTTTAAAGTGAGGACACTAGTTGCAATACCGGAATTGTTAGCACCTCGGTGAGAAATTGAAGAGGATAGGCGTTAGTGCAGGGTGAGTCTGTGTCATGTTCTAATTCGATAAAACTCAGGCCTAATAGTGATATCATGCATAGATTTAATGAGATTAATCGGTATTGATAGCCAAATGATTGCAAAGGATAAAACATGGATACTATTGCACAAAGATTGTGTAGTGAGTCATAGTGCGTCGCTTGAGGACAAACGACGAATTTAAGTTGAGGGTGTTGATATACCGTGGTTTCACGGTATAATTAATACTTTTTCGTTAAGTTAGTGTGTCCGAAAGTTTTTTTTGCTAATTTTTATATAAGTTTCTCTTTGTTTTGCAGGAAATCTGTCCAACGTTGAACGTGGAGATTCTGAGCGAAGAAATGCAGAAGAGACCACCTACGGAGCTTATGATGGTCCGTTGTGCTTGTGACGGTCCGTAGGTGGCAGCGTAGTGAAGCTGCTGAAGGAAGATGGGGAAGTCTGACCAAGTGTGGGGTTACGAAGCTTGTGACGGTCCATCGTGGCTATGACGGTCCATCCTGCAGGTTAGTCATGAAGTTTAGAAAAGTGATCCCAGTACCCATATCCCAAGAGTTGAAGGGTTTTGAAACGAAGACCCTCGACAGACCGTTTGCCTTTGACGGTCCGTCATACTTGCCGTCGAGGGGAATGAAGAGAGCAGCAGAAGAAATTACACAAGTATGGGACGACGGAGTCCATGACGGTCCGTCGTGAACACGACAATCCGTCGCGTGGTCCGTCGACCCAGCCGCGTTTTGGCAGATTTCCAGCAAACAAAGTCCTTGTTTAATTAGGTTTTTATTTTTTTTATAAATAGTTCTAAAAACCTCGTTTTTGAGGTTAGACTCCGTATTGTTAGACTCTTAGATTGTTAGACTCTTCGATTGTTAAACTCCGTATTGGTAAACATTGTATTGTGAGATTCTTGATAATCATTAGACTTTTTGTGAGATTATTGATTACTTTGAGATTCTTGCAAGTGATTTTTGGAGATTAATCAAGCAAACTTTTGGATTTTACTATTTCTCATTGAAGTAAGTACATGAATTCTTATCTACTATATTTGAATATTGTGTTTATGGCTATGAGTAACTAAACTTTATAACTAGGGTTGTGGGAACCATAGACAAATAATGAGATAAACCCTAACTAAAATAACAATTCCAGAATAGTGTCTTGAATGTATTAATAATTCTTTCGCTTAGAAGTCCTTTTAACGGATGGCCAACGTTAGGACTCGCCTTAATGCTACTTGCCGGATCAAGAAGGTAGATAATAGGAAAAGAATTATTAACATAGATTTAGTGTATACTATCTAATAGACTAGTATTGATTGGTACGAGGTAATAATTTAGTCGAATATCGAATATGATGCTTAATATGAGGTAAGGATAAGGGTTAGGATAGCAACACACGTAGCCGGACCAAGGTGCGGAGTGAGATTTTCTAGATGCCGGACCAAGGATTTAGAAATACATAACTTATCACTTTGCATGCAAGATACTAGGAAAGAATTGTTATAGTTAGAATTATCAAGTTATGAACCTGTGGGAACACGTAAACCCTAGTTACCTTGATTAATTGATTAAAATTCAACTGTCAAAGCTATTAAGTGTCTCTTTCAAGTTTGTTATTTATTTCCACTCATTTAGAAATAGAAACCCCCCTTTTTATGTTTTTACTTTCCAAGGAAGTCATTGACCAAAACAATAGTAATAACAGGTTGAAGTTAAGTGTAGACTATTTTCTCGTGGGAACGATCCCAACCTCACTAGTTGGGTTATTTACTTGACACGACCTCTTTACTTCTTATTTGAGAAGTAAGTTTGAGCGTATCATATAGCCACTTCAGTCATGCTCGTCCTTTCTAGAAAGTATCTTTTTTTGGGAACATGGTCAACCAAAAATTATTATGTTCGTGATTTCAGATACACCAATGCATAAAATGCTCCAGCTTTGTATTCTCATATGAGACCAGACAATCGATTGGGAACAGGTCGGCACGAAGTGATTCATCATGCTCAAATATGAGCCAATTGATCGTTAGACACGGTTTATAGAACATAAAATTCTAACAAATTAATTGAAAAGTGGGTCCATGTAAATGATAAAGACCTCGCAAACAACAACGCTCCTTCCCCATATGGAGTTCAGAACCCAAATGCAATCGTTGAGTGAACTGTATCTTTTTTATATTAGTGTTCTCACGCTGCACCCTTACTGTTGGAATCGGCCTCCGAATTGTATGTGGGACGAGTTCTTGCCTCATATAGCTCAGGGCAAAGAATGCGGGAAGTTTAGAGGAGATGGGAAAACCTTAGTAGTCGGTTACGCGGGATAACAAGTCGATCAAATCAATTTGGGGTTAACTTGTCAATCAAATCGTTTCGGGGTTAAGCTTTTGATCAACTCTAGGCTAAGATTCTAGTGAAAAATAAATCCATACCTTATAGAATGAAATTTCGCAATTTTGCAATAACTTGGCCTTTTTCTTCACTTCAGCTTTGAGATTATTTTAGCCACCGGTGACGGGCTCAATGAGCACCTTAAGGAGGTGCTTTCTTGATCAACTATCTGACTTATTCAAAATGACGTTGAACTAAGACGTGAATAAGTGAAATGCAAAAGTATGCCTTCTTTCTAGAGGCCTCGGACAGTAGAAGATAAAAAATCGCTAAGGAATATCTTGAACTAAGAAGAAGTGAAGTAATACATGGCCAATTCCTTGGAATTCATTGAAGACTTTACGCGTACCCCTGCTAATTGTTTTCTAATAAAATACTAAGGATGCATATATGTATTCATTAGGAGGAAAAAGCCCTTGCATCCTTGCATCAACACCCTATTACTTGGTATCCTGAACGCCTGCCACCAGGCAATACCCGCAATTACACCATATCATTGCTTTACAGTATCATAAACCCGCATCTTTTAAAGAGACAAATTGTTATGTATAGGCTTTCGTAATCCATCTTATAATGTGATAGGAATCTTATGTTTAGGCTAGCATACTATGATGCCACATTTATAGGCAAGGAAGTAGCCTTGTAGTCTTGCTTCTTCATCCTCGAGGAACTAAACTCCCTTGAGATAGGAAAAAAAAGAGTGAGGTAGTGGATAACTAAGAAAGGTTATATTTTCAAGGCTAGAGTGCTATAATGGAAAGTAGGCAGAAGAAGGAGACAAGAACTATCTTGCTATACTTGAATGAGTTTGACTCAATGCTTGCACTTGGATCTTTCTCCTCAACTTCTTTCTACGATTCTAGTAAAGCCCGGCTAGTAAGTCTCGAGATCCAAAGCTACTTTTTTTCCTTAACCATATATCATAGTTAGTACCCTCAAAGCCAAAGTCTTTCAAGTAGAGCATCTTTTCAAGTGAGTTTTGTCCCGCCTGATCATTAGCAAGTTCCTCGGTTCCAAAAATCTCAACCGAGTGCTTCATTCCCCCTCTTTTAGGAGAGTTTATTCATTCCATCATTTATCTTTCTATTTTGAAACACTTTCGTCTTGAACACTATTCGTTTGAGATTGCAACCTTCCTCATCTTGTCTTTTCAGACTCAATCCCATTTTATTTGAAACAATCTTACTTAAAGCATTGGTCGACAGACTCATCTCAAACTATATTTCTTGAATGCACTCCTAGACAAGGAAGCAGGTTCGAGCACAGCTCCGCAACTCTAATTGTAACATGATTTGGGGAAGTTGTTCAGTAAGGAAAGATCGTATCCGCATGGAAAGCTAGGCTAGAGCAACAATCTTTTTACTTTCGGCTTACTTAAGAGAGAATAAGACTTTTTTTTGCCTTAGTTTGTGAAAGACCCCTGGAAATACAAGGAAGAGTAAGAATACAGTTTCTAACAAGTATAAATCAAAAGATTCAGCGAGTGGAGAAAGAACAGGTTTATCAGCTGGAAGTCATGTCCCCAGCTAGTGGACATGCCCCAATGAGAAGGTACTCTCAGATTGAATATCTCGTGGAACCACATCTTTAGACAAAGAGTAGGTTCACCTATAGACCAGTGAAATGTTGGAGGATGAGACAAAGAAAAAATTAAAAATCTAAGCACAATGCATCTTCACTGAACCATCCTACTAAGGTTTCACGAAGTCAACACTATACGTACACAGCTAGGGACCATGTTCAGTCCAGGCCAACAAAAAACAAGAGGAGCCGGTGGTCTATCAACACTTAAAGGGATACACAATGGAGATCGGATCGTCCTCGTATGGAACAATTTTTAGCTACCCAATGACCTTCCACATGATCGAAAAGCACTTATTCCAATTTCTATAGGACCTAGCTACAACTCTTTATTTGTGTTCTGTTCCTGTCGCTAAAACAAGGTTTCACGGATTTGAGTTCAAGTAGAATCTTTATATGTATCAAATAATTTGTGGATTGAAACTCTCTTTTCTTTTAGCTAAGGAAGGGAATACCCATCTCGCTCTTTCAAGTGGTTCTTCCCGCAAAAGGCATATGTTTTTTCTTTCTATCCCAAATAGAACAATTGAATAGGGACTAGATGTGAGCAAGGTGCGTGCAAGCTTAGGGTTAGAAGATTGTTGGCTAGGAGAGATGGTAAAATAAAACTTTCACCATAGCATGTGTGAAATCCATGGTAGTGATGAAATTATCACGAATTCCTCGTTCCTTTTCGTGTGAATTCTCCAACAGCGAATTTTAAACTTGTGGGGACTTATCTATTCCATCTCTCAATCCCCAAAGAAAACCCCTTACCTTTCCGAATCCATATATCTTTTGAGTCTATAGATATGGGCACCTGATATCTATGAGGGTTCACCCACCTCGGTTAAAACATTCCTTTCCGTTGCGCCTAAAATCTCTATTTTTGCTAATATTTCACGTTTTGTATTTATGGTTCTTATGGAGCTACATTGCAAAAGAACTTATATTTCTGCTGCATTGCTTCTATGATATTAGGAGCATTAGCCTCCATGGCCCAAACAAAGCAAAAAGACTTCTAGCTCATAGTTCAATTGGAAAAGCAAGTGACAAGCAAGAGCAACAAATAAAGATAGAATTCCACACGGGAGTAAGTTTTGTTCTCTTTATGACCAACAGATACAAATTTTGAAAGAACATTAATTTAACTAGGCTTTCTCACATTCAACTTTCAAGTCTCTCCTCTATCTAAAAGTTAGATCTGGAGGAAGCATCTGGTCATATATCCCCAAACCTTCATGGGAAAGAAACGGACTCACTCGCCCTACTTCTAAAGATAGATAGAAAAGGTTAGCAAGTCCCAGCTGCTGAGGTGGCATAGTGATAGGTGAGAGCAAAGTTTGCTATAGCTCTAAGATTTTGCTCTTATTGCTATCTTATTTTCCTTTTATGCGTGGAACTGAAGGAGAAAAGATCAAATGCAACTTATATGATATTTGCAATGTAATAAAGGTTAGGTACAACAAACTAGAATTCTACAGTAGAAAGATTTATGTGCACCAGCCTGTACTATTAGTGTCTCTGAGTGCATTTGAAGGATAGGTGCAAAAAAAGGGCGAGGCAAGTGGCCCAAGGGCCCCTTTCTTTACAGTCAAGTGGCTTTCCATCTCTAGGGAGATTGTGTACATAATCTTTTAATCTAAGCCTTTCTTCTTCTGATGGGCTCGTATTAGCTTGTTCAATATTAAAGGTAGTCATTCCCCCGTTCCTTTAGTGTTTTCAAGACTACTTTTTTCTTAAGTCGCTGTCATGTCTTGCTCCTGGTATAGAGACCGCTTCCATGTTTTCCCTGAATTTCATCAGTTTGAAGCTCAAGTGCATCTTTATGTATTTTCATTCTAAATAAAGGCGAACATCTCCATTGAGTTACTATAACTGATATGGTTTACAATCACTCGTTGTTAACCAACCCTTTCTTTTTTGAAATATTAATGTTTATTAATCAATTCATTATTATACTATGTCTTTTTGTGTGAATGGATTGCAGCTGATTACTCCAAAGGCTTTCACTTAACTATCGATGCTATCAAGAGAGTACCAAATGCTGACGGTGACAAAGGTTACCGACTTTCAGTGGACACGAGCCAACGAGTTCAGTAAAATAGCATAACGAGTCTAATGTTATAGAAGCGACTTGACCGAGTCTACGAAGCTTTTCTATCCTCATAGTCAGCAAAAAATCCTCACCTTTATGATACATTTGGTAAGCTGCGCCTCCCCAACTACAACAACCCCTCGTTCACCAGCTTCCTATCCAAGAGCATACTTGTGAACATATGTCTCTAGAAAATTGAAAGCAACTTCTTCAAAATCACAAGGAGGTTGTCGTGGTGATTCAGTATATTTACCGGGAACTCCACACACGCGTTTAAGGGGTTTTAAGTTGAGCGCCTGAAAGAAATGATGGAGGAGAGACAGGGGAAAGGATGGGGTAAATTCTTTAGAATATCCAAATGGAGAGACGCCATAGCCCCTACTTTTGGGAAGTCCAAATGGATCAGGGTTTTGGAGGTACGGAGATGGAACTGCTAAAGGACGAAATGGAGGGAAAGGAGGCCCTCCCTACTTCAATGTAAATGGGGAATTGTCGTTTCGCAGCCGCTCCTCTCCTTACATTCATGTGGCTTTCAATCCCAGGAAGTGGGAATAGGACTCAATCGATGACAAAAAAGACTGTCTAATGCATTTTTTTTTTGTGGAAAGAGTTCTATCTCCCTAGGTTTAAATTCCTTCTGGAGAGAACAAACCATATTCCCTTTAAGATAGGTTCTATGGAGATGAAATTAAGGGCGACTGTTAGTAGAAGGCTATTTCTCTCCAAGGGCTATGGATCAGGGTGAGGGTCAAAGCGAGTGAGTTGGTTTGTGAGGGTATACGTATGCGAGCATTCTATTCATGAAAGTCTTACCTATAGAGTAAGTAGGGCCGGACTTTGACTAGTTTTAATGAGATATTCCTTTTAGACAACAATCGACTTACTCTCAATCCTGTGCTAAACAGAAGTCCTATACTACATCTGAAGATAAGAATTCTCTCATAGGATCTTCAATAGTAAATATCAGGACTTTATTTTGACTACTTAGGCTAGAGGACTTGATGGACCCCCTTAGAGGTCGAAAGAAGATACTTGGTCACCACCGCAACCCTTGCTAAAAGGGGTATGACGGACATATCTACATCTAGAAGTCGTAATTCCAACCCATCACTTTACGCTCTCTATCTCTCTTATATTCGAAATAACCTCCTAGTCTTGGAATAAACCTGGGGCAATAAGTTTTGTAAGCGAATTCACTTTAAGTAATCGAATGCAGGTCAGCGGAAAGAGGGAACACCCCTAGATATTTAAGTTTGGGAATTATGTCATGCCAATGCTACGAGCTTCCGTAATCCAATGGAATCTTTGTAAAGTCGATCATTACGAGTGTTACAATTCATGATCCTACCATAAGAATGATTT
This sequence comes from Solanum corneliomulleri, assembly GCA_027704805.1. Taxonomy (NCBI): domain Eukaryota; kingdom Viridiplantae; phylum Streptophyta; class Magnoliopsida; order Solanales; family Solanaceae; genus Solanum; species Solanum corneliomulleri. The sequence continues at coordinate 40,676,939 of JAKWIY010003056.1, forward strand.
CTTATCTTAAGGAAAGATCTCCTGACCCAAGTTATCTATTAATTTCCCATATTTGTATTCTTTGATTTCGGAATCCAGCTAACAGTAATCTCGACCCCTTGAGAGACTTGTATTCTCTAGACTCATTGAAGACGTGTTCCTGGCATTGTAATAGCTCGAAAATGACTTAGTGAATATAGAGCCTAATATCTTTTTAATGAGGGTATAAGGTCCTAAAATGGTTTATAATGTGGTATTGAGGCAGTGTCTAAAGGTTTAGGTGCATTCAAAGTTAAACGTCAAGGTCCGACTAAGACATTCGACGACTAAGTCACCTATGTGTCTCATGTATTTTTATGTGCATATATATGTGTTTCATGAGATTATAAGGTCCTCATTTGAAGTTGTTATTATGTTAATGGGCATTTTGTGAAGTTCCATGAAGTTTGGAGGTCAAACGTTCAAGAAAGTCCATGAAGTTTGAAAGCTTTGCCTTGAAACGACCTTGTGTGTCTTGGCATGTTTCGTCAAGTTTTATGTGTTTGTTTTGGATGAAATTTATGTGGGAGGTCCTAAAATCATATACATCATATCCAGGTTGGAAACGTCTGGGAAAACATCCCCAAGGACCAACCAAGGGTCCTTAAGGAAGGACCCTTCATTGAGACAGGCTGTCAAAACCAGCCCAATCGACTAAGGCAAACGACGACTCATTATCCATCAACTCCCCGTCGATAGGAGGAGTGGTTTAAAACTTAGCGTAGGGATGTAATCACCCATTTTCCAGGCTCTGATCCAATCGACGGAGGACAGGACGATCCATTTGTTGACCAACGGCCCGTCATTTGGCAAGTCGTTTATGAGCATTGTTCCCGCACAGTTCACTATAAACTCTAGGCGTTAATGGGTAGGTTCATCACACGTACAAATAATAGAAATGGAGGTTACTTATGGGTAAGTCCTAAATATCTTGATGAACTCATTCTTTAAAATCAAAACCCAAAATATCTTAGAAAGTCTCTAACACTCTATTCAAGCCAAAACTCAAGGAAGAGCTTGGATTGGAGATTTTAGTGGTGATTCTTCATCAATTTCGTGGATTAACATCATTGAGGTATGGTTTTTGATCCTTCAAACTCTATTCATCAAGGAGCACAAAATTCAAAGAGATTTCTAAAGTATTCTAAAGATGAACTTGTCCAATTTTATGATCTATCCATGGGTTCTTGCATCAAAGGTTTTTAGATCATTGTATATTGATTATATTGATATTATTGTATGATTTTAACTCAATTAACCTATAAACCCATGTAATTGTTGAACCCTAGTTTTTGACTACTTTATGGGTTAAGTGATATTGACTTAAATGCTTATGAATTCTAGTGTAGTTTTCTATAGGCTATTGATTAATGTAAGAATTTTATTCAATTGATGTATAGGTTGTATTAAATTGATAAATATATATTTAATTTAACTATTTTCATTGAGTATTTTAGTTTTTGTATTGAATTGTTGATTATGGCCATGGGTAAGGGCCTTATGGTATTGAATTGGATGATTTCGCTTCGGATTGAAGTTGAAAGAATGGATTGGTGGTACGATGACCTAATTCTCTTTATTTTATGTTAATTAGTACTGAATTATGTTGTGATTGGTATGTTCCACTTACATTGGTTGTGCTGTTTGCTTTACTTGCAATTGATGTAGCCTCATCGGTGTTACTTTATTATTATGATGATCATGGCCTTGTTGGCAAAATACTTGAAGTATTTTGATGATTTGTGTATTGATATATGTGAAGTATAATCATATCTATCTACTTGTAATTAAGTGAAAGTACGTGTTCTTCTATTGTGGTTAAGTGATCATGTTAGACTATGACTATGTTCTTATGTGTGTAGTCTTAGAGTTGATGCATTATTATTCCTACTTGAATTTATGAGTATATAATGTTTATATTTATTATGATATAGTAGTGTATAGGATGACCTAAATATGATGTCGGCTATGTCTATGTGCTTCTATAGTGATATGTAATATGTGAAGTATGTTTTGTCTTGTGCTGGTAGACTTGTGTCCTTTACTTGATACATGTATGAATGTGAATATGAGATTTATTGACTTAGGATGCTAAATAATCTTATTCTTGTATGTATGAATGATATGAGACCTTTAATGATTCTAAGAAGGTCATTTATGTGGAACCTAGTGGTAAGGTTATGAACCTTGAAGTCGAAAGTCGTAATGGTATCCTTCTTGTAATGAATAATGGACTTAAGGTTGGTTGGCTGGAAAAATATCATATCATCCTTAGTAAAGTCATTAGAGTTATATTCTTTTCCATTGTAAGGAATCCCTAGGGGACCTCTTTGGTAGGGTAAATTTCATTGGGTTATGAACTTGATATGAACCCCTTTATATGATCCTTAACGTAAATTACTCGATGAGAAAAAAGGATAGAATCTGGTGAGTATGGTAAGGGAAGTAGCTTTAGTGAAGAACGAGACTAGAGTACAAAGCTAACCTTTCATATTCCTTAACCATGTGCCTACATGGTATGTGTCTAAGTTCTACCATTGGCAAGTAGAACACCCCCCATTGGAGTAGGTTACAAATCCGGATTTTATCATTTGCTACCATAGTCTATGTCGTTTAATGTCTATTCTCATCATATGGAATAACTATTACTTTAGACAAGTTCTATGAAGTTTAGGTGATGGTATTGGACGCTATCTCGACATTGTAAAATAGGCATTGAAGATGTTAGTGAGAGTTCCTAGGACTTCTCCAAGACCATTACTTGAATGTCCTTATGTGATGAATGAGTCTTAAATGAACTAATGAATGTAATGACTTAATTTAATAAATCATGTTAAATGAATAAGTACTTATCTAGAGTATCTAAGGGGTGTCTAGTTAAGGTGTGAAGGCGGCATAGGAATGGTCACTTAGTATCTTACCTAGATAAGTCTTAAGAATGACTCTAGTTAGGAAAGTTGGTTGATTAAGTAGACATGATCCTAAGTTAGGTAGTCTTAAGGATTATTTAGGTAATCTTGGATAGGTCAATCATAGACGTTATCTTCTTGATTTACTTAAGTAAGTCTTTTTATAACCTTCGGAAGGGAGAATGTCATATTATATGTATGCTATTGTATTATGTGAGAATGATCTTATCCCAGGTAATCTATAGGATCTCTGAAGTGTGTGTGATAGGGATTCTATGGGCAGTCTCTTCACAACTCACTAAAGTGAACCTTAGAATCCCCTTTAGTCGGATCTCATGTTTATGTGGTTGGTGTATTGTAAGTGTGTATATCTAATTATAGGTGGTCTTAACGATCATTTAGATGAGCCTAGAGATAGTGTATGGGTGGTATATATTTGTCTAACTTAATTGAGTCTTAGGATATCTTTTAGTGAGAAGATTGCATGCTAGAAAGTGTCCAAGGTGAAGTTGAGGAACTTTACTATAACAGTGAATGTAATGTTTCTAAAGTTTGATAAATTTCTTATATGATATCTTATGTGTTTCTAAGATGATAAATGTTGTTCTTACGCTTATATTATGATATTTAAATCAAAAGATGCATATTTCCATTAGATGTCCATTTTCATGATTTTTATGCATTATGTCATACTTAGTACATGTGTTTGTACTTATTCCATGCTTTTATATATCTCTAAAGTGATTAATAGGTGAAGGTGATCTTGGGAGCAAAGATTTGATTATATGATCATTCAAACAAGTTGAACTATGTCCTCATTTAACTCGAGTGCATAAATGTCTTTTATTTCTCTTATTGAAGTATTGTAATAGACTAAGTATTTATATATTCACATTGTATGGATAGTGTCCCAGGTATTCTTGAGCCTAAGATTTGATGAAATGAGACTTAGTATTTCCTATGGATTTTATATAAAATATGTTTTAACATATTTGTGTGAAATTTTTTAGTTATGAACTACTTTTAATATGTTTATATGTGATGAACGATTCAAAATGGCTTGTATAAGACCTCCAAGAGGTCAAGTACGCCGGTTGCACTCTGAGAGTGTTATATCTTCTATGATGTGATTTTGGGATGTGACAGGCATATTTGAGAAAGTATCCTTATTTTAGTTTCCTTTCAATCTCTAGACCTAACCCGAATGGGAAGAAGAGGGTCATCGAAATTGCGGTCCACTTTGTACGTTAGCTGAGTAAATCCCTCAGGCATTTTAGAAAAGGAAAGGGAACTTTCACCCCAACGGAGACGGGAAGCTATAACTTCTAGAATAGAAGATTCTCCTTATTGACCTGCTTGTTGGATCTGATAAGGATCATCAAAACATCCTCAATGATTCTCTTGAAAAGCTTGACTTTCAAGCAGAGAATTATGAGTCTCACCCACTTTTTGGGTCAGCTTCGTGATTTTATGCTTGGAAAGTGCTCTTATATCGCTGGCTTCCTTTCTTTTTATCAAAATCTAGCTTAACTAGAGATCAATCGAAAAGAATTTTGCAATATATGAGAACGATTCAGCATCATCTTCATGTATTAAAAACAAGAATGTCCCAATCAAGTCATATAGTGACATAAAACAACATTTCGTAAGTAGGATCTCTCTTGCAATGGATGGTTGTTGTTCTATTAAAGCTAGCCTTTATTATTTTTGGACGTCATGATAGACTACCCATTTTTGAGTTTGCTTCTTGTTTGGATTGACTTTTTTTTCTTCCGATGGTTGATCCTATAACTCAGGCTTGAAGTTTTTACTAACGCTGAGGTAAGACACAAGATAGTATAGAATGGGAGTGCTGAGTCCCATCCAACGGTTATTATTCGTCATTTCAAATTTCTTAGCCGATAGGCAAACCATTGATTCTTGGATCAGCTTCATTTTAACTTCACTTAACGAGTCAATGATTTTTGTTGAGCCCATTTATTCCGGTCATCTCTTAGAAACGAAATTTGTTTGTCTCTCTAACAAGTTTTAAATATGTTCACTGAGATATCGTGTGGTTAAACGTCCTGAAAGCATGCGTTGATGGCTTCAACAAATTTGATTCATTCTATTCCCAAATTCGAATCCTAACAGAAAAATTTTTGCCTCGGTTCTCTCTTTATTGTTCGTGTATCAATCACGCATTGAGAAGTTTAGTTTTTGAGATTGGTATACTCTAAAGTAGTAAAAGAGACCCTCCGGTCTTTCTTTGTCTATACTGACGCCAAGCTACCTCGCTTTTTGTTGGTGAAGTGAATGAAATCGTTAGATTCCTATTTAGAATCACTACTGTTTGAGCTAATAACACTGTTTTTAAAAACTAGTGGCAATAAAGAGTGACAGTTTTGGCGGTCGCTTCCCCTTTCCTTTACCACGAGCTGGTAAGCAGTCTTCGCCAATCTTAAGGTTAACAACAAGGCAGTCCCAATAACGCGTCTACGATCTCTTTTTCCATGCTCATATCCCAAGCGGGCAGGGTTACAAGACTTTTATGCAGGGTTCAATATGGTCTTTGAGTACAATCCTGGGAGGACCAATTTGCCGATGCACTAAGTTGAAGGGTCGAGTTGGCATCCTACAAGTTTGAAGTAGAATAGATACCATCCATGAAGGACTGTCATCAAATGCATAAGACAGAAAAAGGACCCCGTAGCCCAGACCCTGCTGAAAAATGTGAGCAGCTTCAGTTAGAAGTTCTGCTCAAGTAGAAGGGTTGTTTGTACTTTCTTTCATATCCTCCTCTTGTCTGTGATTTACCTATTCCTTTCTATTAAGAAAGTGGAACATAACTAGTAGCATATAGGCATTAAGTTAGCTTGCTTAGAATTTTCTTTTAAGGAAAACAAAAGGTGATCTAATATTAATTTAATCAAAAGGTGATCCACTATGTAGTCTTCTTGATAGGACATATCAAGTCAAGAGGACGAGTCTCCCAACAATGGGGGGAAAGGGGAGTGTGTAAGCGCGCTACTTTCACTTGACTGGTTAGTTAGGACTTTTTTCTACGTTGTTCGAGATCTTCGTATCATAGAGGGTGAAATGAGATCTTCCTAGAACAATATCGGAGATGTTGGATGGAAAAATTATCCCTTAAGTTGAGGACCACTACCCATAATTGTTAATTCACACAAGGTTTTTTCATTGATTGCTTTTTCCACTAGCAGATCCACATCATCTGTTTTGAGAAATTTTACAACGTTGAAATCAAAAAACCTGTACTTAGGATCAAAATAGATCTCGTAATTGAATATAGCCCTAAAAATAGATTGATCGGGCATAGATTTATGGTCAACCTCATACCAAATAACACATCCCACCCCTTTAATAATAAGTGTCAAGTAACATCCAAAATACACCGGCTTATATGTTAAAACATTTGTGAAAACCTTATCAACAACACCATTCACTAAACCACGAAGGTAGCAAGCTAGGCACTGGTCTTTCTATCTTCTGGCTTCTCCTAGATGGAATTTCCGAGATTTTGGAATTATAGTTGTGACAATCTCTTTATTATAAAGATAGGGGACTTATTCTTAGACTTTTGGAGCTTTAGCTTTGGTATGAACTTGCACTAGTTTGAGAAGTGAGAGCACCATGTTGGAAGATGTTGGTTTGAGAGGACTTGGAAAAATGCTAGTAAGAAGGACTGTAGTTTTCTAGGTTGTAGATCTTCTCCCTTATTCTTTATAGAGGAATCCTCTAAATTCAAACAAGATCTTTCTACACTCCATCAAAAGCCTAATTGAGACAAATCAGCTCTTACTGTTCTCTGATCTTTACTCTTCCTGCGGGAATGGCTATGCTAGATATGTGGTCGATGGCTTGGGAGTACCTCTTGATGGAAAGGGGGCTCTAATCGATCACGAGCGAAGACATGCTAAAGTGAAAGCCCCTGGGATTATTGAACGTAAATCAGTGCATGAGCCTATGAAAACAGGTTTAAAAGCGGTAGATAGCCTGGTTCGTATAGGTCGTGGTCAACGAGAACTTATAATTGGGGACCGACAAAGTGGAAAAACTGTTATTGATATCAATACCATATTAAACCAAAAGCAACTGAACTCAAGGTCCACCTATGAGAGTGAGACAATGTGTTGTGTATATGTAGATATTGGACGGAAACGCTCAACTGTGGAATAATTAGTTCAACTTCTTTAAGAATCTAATGCTTTGGAATATTCTATGCTTAATCCGGTACATGTACAGAAGTGGTTACAACAAGCATCTTACTCCTAATATGGATTTATTGATTAAGCTAGACTTACCCACCCTTTTCACCTGATTCCCATAAGGACACAAATCATGAAAAGTCGGGCAAGATCGCTATTAAAGATTGTTACCCAGGAAGAAGATCTAGGAAAAGACTAAGGGAATATCTTTTCATCACTTTAAGGCAGATGGAGTTCGACATCAATAAAGAGAAAGACTTCATTCTAAAATACTAGATCCCATATTTCATGCTTCTGGATATGTAGAAGGTGAAAGGTACAATGATAGAACTCCGAGCACATAACTCCTAGGGGAGCACTCTCCAGGGACATAACAACATTTTGTCACCGTGATGTTAGGGCATTGGATTAGGATTCCCCCACCTCATAAAACATCATTTGATGCTTCTGATACATATGATCTGAAAGAAAATGAGTATTTATTCACCTTATTAGGCATAACTTCTTTTCAAGAAAGGGGTAGAGGATATGAGCTTGACACCACATCTAGGCATGGGTCCGCAAACTGTATACATGGTAGAGACCGCTTCATAAAGTATGTTATTGTCCTTCTCTAAATAGATTTTCCCTTCTAGTAGCAATTTCGAATTGGAAATAGCCGAGGTTATTGTCATTCTTGCTTGTCCTCTTCTTCTTCTATCTAAGGAGAAGGCGGAACTTCTTCTCTTCTTGAAAACGTCCTTAAATTAAAGGCTTATAGAAAGAGCTTTAATGAATGATGTAATATGGTGACCAAATAAGTGAATTGCTCATTCATTACTTATGCAATGACTTTTTTTTAGCGTTAATGTTACCTTTATATCTCCTTCATCTTATCGATATTCCCTAAGAGAAAGGGGTCAAATATGTTTTTGTAGTTTCTATATGTCAATCCATTCTCGCTTCCACTTATCATCCATTTTGAAGAAAGATTTTTGAATAACAGGATAATAATATTCTTATAAGTCCTTGTTGCATACTACTAAATTCCCAGTTTTTGCAACAATTGTGTTCTTCTATGCAAGAAGAAGACTTAGAAAGAACAAAGAAGTTTGGATTTGGAAAAGCATACTTAGGAAGTTCTTTCGCTGAGCACAACAATGAGACCCAATCAACAGGATGTCGACTAGTGTATGGAGCGTCGATTGACAGGCATGGTTTGACACTACCATGACAGATTTTTTTGTCAGCCTTTAGGTCCTCCTCAAGGACCCTTAATGTGGTCCTTGGGGAGTCGTACCCAGAAGTTTAGACCCTTAACACGTCCATATATATGTTAGGATGCCCATTATCATTTTAGACCCCCAAAAATACGTAAAACATGCAAAGTCACACTAACACATAACACGACTAGTTTCCAAACGTCTTGGTCGTTCTTGGACATTTGACTTCCAACCCTATTCATATCAACTATACAAGTTGTGACACCCTTAATTAACATGTTATTATCTCTTAAAACAGATGAGGCTCTAGATAAACCTACTTAATTTATAGGGTCGTTCTAAGCAATGTCAGTACCAATACATCATTTGTTTCTTTTACACTATTATTGGTTATCCAATATAAAATTAAATAAATAAGTAAAATGTAATTATAATTAATAGAGAAATGTATATTTGAATTATATATTTTTGGAGGTTCAAAGACTTCACTTTTTCGATTATAGAGAAGAATAATTAGTTCTATGGAATAACATAAAAAGGGGAGAAAAGTTACAAAATTATTAGTGATATCATGAATTTTGAGTTAATAAAAGTTAGAACTTAACCTATTTAACTAATTCATAGTTTACACATAGTTTACCCATATATTTATGGGTTAACTATGGGTATCAACCCATATTTTAGCCATGGAAAAATCACTCACTCAACCCATTTAAATATGGGCGAGTTGTGCGGATCACCAAAATATGAGTTCATTTTGTCTACACTATCCACGTCACATATATTAATGTCATGTCATAATTATTTGGAAAAATAGATAAAGAACCCCCTAAACTTCAGGAACACTTACTTTAGTACTTAAACTACAAAAGAGTTTGACTAACCCCTTATCATCTTCGAAGTAATTTTTCAATCCTGAGACTGTAACACCACTCTCATCTGTCACATCATAGCCACGTAAACGCCACATCATAACCATGTAGGTACCACATCATTAGTCTTTAGTTCTTTCTTACTTATTTACTATTTTTCATTAAACACGTTTTAATATTAATTATATAAATTAATTAATTTATAAAGGTATACCCCCACCTCCTCTCTTTTTTCTTAATTGGTTTTCACCATTTCAACCTTCAATACTTCTTTTCTTCTACATATTCAACAATTCTTTTAAATAACTAGAATGAAAAAATTCGCTATGATTTTTACATTATCTTCTTCGAACCCACCCTACGAATTCACCCTCTTGGAGAATGAATTTTTTTTGAAAGCCAAGTTTTTCTTGACAACTCAAATAAGAAATGATGAAAAAAATATATATAAATTCTATGAAATATATTTAAATAGATCTAGAAATAAAAATGGGTCACTAATAATTAAGAAACTTTGCATTTACGAAATCGACACCAATAACATAGAGTGAAATCAACGTCAAATGACTTTGGTATTGAATTTTACAATAAGTAAAATAAAAAAAAGTTTTTTTTGTAAGTGCGAGCAAGATGGATGAGGAGGTGTGTCACTAGAGAAAAAAGGTGTATTGAGGAAGACAACAAAATGAAAAAAACTAAAAAAATTAAAAGGGGACCCACTAATTCTATATATCTCTAAATTAAAAATAAATACATATTTTTAGAGAATTAATAAATCAATAAAAACTATTTAAGATATTAATTATATATTGACCAATAAAAAAGGTCATGTGTAGAATTTTTAAAAAAATTACTTTTTTTTTCATGCGCTTTAAGGAGAGTACACTCACTCTCTTTGTCACGTCATCCCTTAGAGGGTGTTTAAATCACTTGAAAAATGTTAAAAGAGGCATTTAAACGCTCATGTAGTTTAATGGTTAAAGTAAGTTTTTTTTACCAAGTTTAGAAGGGGTTTTATGATTTTTCTTAATTTTATTAACAAAAAGTGTTACTCCACAAAAGACAAAGCTGATAAATTTCTATTTTAGAAAATAAAATATAATAGTTATTTCTCTCGTCTTTCCTTCTGCTTCCTCAACCCACAACCACCATTAACACTATCTCTATTCTCTTTAATGTTTTCTTCTTCTTCTTCTTCTTCTTCTTCTTCTTCATGCCTTCATTGTCTATTGTCGTGACAAGATCCTTCAAGTTCTTAAAAATCATAGTTCAATTTGTCTCAAACTTTTTATCATTCGCAAATCTTAATCGTAACAATCTACCATCATTTCAACCACCATAGATCTTTTTTCATCATTGAAGCCAATACATCATTATTTAAATACTTTAATATATCATAATATTTGTACACAATTTTACATAACACATCTCATCTAATTTTACAAAAATATCCAACAATCACTTTTCATCTTTTAAAACTATTAAATCTTTTCACCTCATGGGTTGTAAATTACCAATAAAAAATGGAATGAGAACATAGATCTACATCAACAATACATTATTGTTTCTGAGAAAGAAAGAAAATATATATATATATATATATATATATATATATATATATATATATATATATATCTATATATATATATATATATATATATATATATATATATATATATATATATATATAAAGAGAACAAACACAAATTAGAGAGGCCAGGGAAGGGGAAAAAAGAGACAAATAAGGGTTACTGGGGAAGTAAAAGAAGAAGGAAGTAAAAAATCGTTTATAATTTTCTTATGTTTATTTTTATTAAAAAAATTTGTCTAAATTTGTTGTTCACGCTCCTGTTGACATTGAAATTTTGTGGACTCTACAAGATGCGTTCAATTCGAGTTGGGACTCTACAAAGTGTGTTCAACTTAGATTAGGATTCTTGGAGGCTACTCAACCCTAAACCCTAGTTATGCCTATATAAAGGATACTAAATTCACTTAAAAGGCATCACGGAAATTCCATAAAGAGATCAAGATCTCGAATACTCCACAAATTGATAGATTATTCATATAGAGGTATAAAATCTAAATCATCCTAGTTCGAGAAATACGCCACTAACGTCCTTCGAATCATGGATAAATCTTACGAGAGTAAAATCAAGGGATCAACAGAATTCTACCCGCTATCTTGATGAATAAAATTACTTTTTTTTTCAGATTTTATTTGTGTGGTTTACTTATTTTCCATATGTCAAAATATGTTGCAAACAAATTGGCACACCCAGCGGGACCTAATCTTCCCTTCATCTCTTCTCTCTTAAATCAAGTTTGAAAATCTGAAGCTACAAAGGTGGAAGAATGAGTACTTCAAGCCTTGTCTTTGAGTTTCAGCAAGTCTACACTCCGTCAAGCCGTGAAGCAGGAGGCATTTGTAGACAATGAAATATTGTGGGACTCTACAAGATGCGTTCAATTCGAGTTGGACTCTACAAATTGTGTTCAACTTAGATTAGGATTCTTGGAGGCTACTCAACCCTAAACCCTAGTTACGCCTACATAAAGGGTACTAAATATCCTTAAAAGGCATCTCAGAAATTCGATAAAGAGATCAAGATCTCGAATACTCCACAAACTGATCGATTTTTCATATAGAGGGATAAAATACAAATCATCCTAGTTCGAGAAATACGCCACTAACGGCCCTCAAATTATGGATAAATCTTACGAGATTAGAATCAAGGGATCAACAGAATTGTACCTGCTATCTTGATGAATAAAATCATGTTTCTTCAGATTTTACTTGTGTGATTTATTTATTTTCCATATGTTTAAAATTTGTTGCAAACATCTCCTTCAACGTGTGATATCATGTATTTGTCTCAACTCAATAATTAAGTTGTCACATAACCTTGGTCAATGGTCAGAAGGGTTTAAAATATTAAATTTATTGAGTTTGAAAGTTCAGTTGGCAAAAGGTTAAGTAGAAGGGTTCAAAATACAAACTCACATAAGTACAAGGGTCCATCACACCATTGTTTCTTCAGAAATCATATCAGAATTATAACAAGAAGCCATAGAGAGCTCATGGATCAAATGATACATATTTCTCTACAAGCATTCAAGTTCAATATAAAGATTAAAACCATAAAATTCAATAACAAGCTTAAAGCCCTTAAATTCAAGTATAAAGTTGAGATCAAGATCAAGATCAAGTTCAAGTTCATCAACATTTCAAGATACATCTCAAGAACCCTTAATTCAAAATCAAATTGAGGTTCATCAAAAAGTTAAGAATAACGTTAAAACCCGTTGAATCCAAGATCAAGTTCAGGATCACATTCAAAGTTCAAGATTAAGCTCAAGAGCCCATGAATGTATATCTTAAAAGACGAATCAGAAGAATAATTGAGATTATAACACACATATTCTAAAATCAATAAATACGACTGTTGCGATAATTTTCGGTCTTGATTGTCATTTCCTTGACTCTAATTTTATCATCTACAGTAACAATTAAGTATATAATCAGATATTTCCAATGGATGAACTTGTTTCGAAAAAAAATAAAAATTATTGCAGTTCATGATTTAATAAGGCACATTTTTATTATAATATTTTTTCCGAGTTCGTCCGGAATGGGCAAATTTATTTTTTTTCTTTGAAAAACATTATAGTTCCTTCAATTACATGCGAACTCTAAAAAAATTTATAAAACAAACTGAACCAATTCGGGCAAAGCAAAATGTCTATGTTTCTATTTATACAAGCAGGTTTTCTGCCCTCCGAAAATAATCTCATTCATCATTTTCTGAAAATAACAAAACCAGAAAATACATAAATATTCAATTAATTTGAAGTGAACAATTTAATTTTTTTTACCATTCTTCCAAACCTACATTCGGGATTTCTTGGAGTCCTTGATATTTTTATTTTACAATACTCTTTCAACTATAAGCCACTGGTTCAATTAAATATCCAGACTTTTCATATTGTCGAGACATAATTATCAAATTTCAAAATGTAAACTATAATGTATAAAAATGTTGAAGATTAATAAGAAAATGTGGAGTGAATAACACATATTTATTGTTAAAGAAAGAGATATAGCTTCACGCGTGGAATAAAAAGATATTGATTAACATGAGGAGTTAATAAAAAGAATTGTAGTTCGCCCATTTGTGGGCTAACTACCTTTAAAGTTTGTATGATATTATTTTGAAAGAATTAGAAGTTAACATGAGATAACAGTGTTAAAAGATGGTTGCTATAGCTAGTTTGCCCATAAATGAATGAATATCCGCTTCGATGTGTATTTATAAAGTTTTCTGTTTTGTGTTTAGGATCCAAAAAGTGTACGTTTTTGTGCCGAAATCCCTCAGTACAAATGAGAATATGTCTGAAACTAATATTTCTTACTGCAGCCTATAATTTTTATCTTAAAAATGTTAACTCGCTTAATTTTAAACCTAACTATTTGGTTAAACTTTTGTCATGGTAGAATTATTTATTCATGTTAAGTGTTACTTTGACACTGTTTTTGAAAAAAAGGTGCAGTACACACTATAACATATTAGTTCGTGTGTTTTAATAAATAATTAATGTTTATTTAGATAAAAAATTTACATACCTAATTATTAATATATGAAAGGAAAAAAAGATTTTTTACCCTTAACTCAAACAAAAAGTTTGGAACCATGTCCAAACAAGTTTTTTGAAAATGTAATATTATATTAATTGTCTTGAAGAAGGTAGCATATTAATGGTCTTGAAGAAGGTAGCATATATATAAACCTGAATATCGTAAGAAACAATTTGATGAAAATATGGATTAGGAAATAACTAATTCCTTGAAGAATCTTTTGAGTTGATTAGTTTTTATATATATTGAGTAGATCAAAGTATATTTCACTTCAGAACAGGTCTGAACCAATTGAAGCATATAAAAATACTTTTTATGTCTTATTTTGTGGTAAAATATTGACATACTAGATGATGAAAATTTTCTAAAAAATATTTTCTTAACCTTAAACATTCTTTAACCCATAATAGTTATTCTGATATTGATTGTTTAGATTTGTCTTTTGAATTAATGTGTTGGCTATATAGCAAGAGTTAATGGAAAATGGAGGGAAGATGAAAAGTGAGGAACTTAGAAAGCTAGGAACTTGAAAAATCCTCTTAAATATGTTTTAGTGAAAAGACATTTATCCCTTTATCGGCGGTGGAAAGAAAAACAGAAGAGTTTAAATATAGAAATACTCGTATTAATTGTTAAAAGGATTGGAAAGAGGGAACCCCCTAGAGCTGTGGTCGCTTCGGCTTTGGAAAATGATTGAGCCATTATTTTTTGGATAAAGTTTATTTTAATTATTTAGTAATTTATTTATTTAATTAATTAAATTAAATTAAATGGCAAAAATATGTTCAATTAATTAGTTGACAACCGAAACATTTTCAATTATTTAGTTAAGATTAACCGAAAACTTTCCACCTTTTAGTTTATTAACCAAAACATTTCGACCCAACTCAGATTCGCGTGATCCGGTTTATTTAAATTATTTCCATTTTAACTTGAATTTCCCGCTTTCGGATATGTCTGCTCTGAAAGGTTTCAACTTTCAGGAATAACCATGACAATTTGAAACATTGCAAACTTTCATGAATGATCGTGTGATTTTTGAAAGGATTGAAACCTTTCAAAAACAGTTATTTTTGGCTATAAATACCGTTCATTCTTCAGACTCTTTCCTTACGAAATTTTCTGATCTTCTTCTTCTTCTTTTGCACAAAGTTTCTTCGTGTAATTTTGTAACGGCCTGTTTAGTCGTTTTGAGCAGCAGATTTTATTTCTGAAAAACTGGCTGAAACGACGGACCCCACGACGGACCGTCATGGTCACGACGGACCGTCGCAGGGTCTCGTTTCAAAACACTTAGAAATTCTGAAATTGGGTACTGAAAATCGACTCTCTGAACTTCGTGATGAACTTGCAGGACGGACCGTCACAGGTGTGACGGACCGTCATAGACTCTTTGATGGAAATCCAGTCTCTGAACCTTGCGACGACCTGCAGGACGGACCGTCGCAGGCACGACGGCCCGTCACAGGTTGCGTAATCCCAGTCTAGGTCGGATTTCTTTACACATTTTAAGGGACGTTTTGGACTATTCTACTTTAATTATAAAGTTAGAGGGTTAAGGATTATAAGTCTAATTACTTGGGGGTTAAACGAGGTGACCTTAAGTTAATTAGTGGGTTATTATTTCCATCTTTCATTCTTAATTATATGCTAATTAGGGTAAAAGAAAGAGGGTTTGAATAAGAAAATAGAAAGAGAAAGAGAGAGAGAGTCGAACGAGGAAGAAGAAGAACAAAGCTTGGGAATTTCTTGCTTGATCACTAGTCTTCGGTGGAGGTAGGTTATGGTTTATTCTCTTACGATATTCGTAGTAAAACTCTTAATAGCGAATGATATGTATTGATAATATTGTAAACCCTGCTATGTGCTTGACTTGTATGCTTGCATGAATGTGATTTATATAATTGTGATTATATTAAGCATGATGAAGCTATTGAATCCCAAATCTTGATAAAAACCTAATCTCTTGTTAATGATGAGGCCTTGGTATAAAAGAAGGCGTGATGAACTAAAGTAATGAGATTGATGATGCCTTGGTAAGAAAGAAGGCTTGATGAATTGATAGAAGGAGATTAAGGGATCGGGTGTCACGAACCGACACGTAGTATTAGGGGGACCGGGTGTCACGAACCGACACGTAGATTTTAGGGGATTGGGTGTCACGAACCGACACGTAGATTTAGGGGATCGGAGTGTCACGTACCGACACAAGAGGATTAAAGATGTATGAGGGAGCGGAGTGTCACGTACCGACACAAGAGAAATAAAGATAATGAATCTTGAAAGATGCTAATATACTCAACCTAATGAACATAATCCCCAAATGAGTATGGTATTGAGGCTTGAGTCCTCATGTGTGAACTTGACGGTAATTGTTAATGATATAGTACTTGTTGTTGCTACATGTTGAGTATCATAGTTGATTTTATGATATTACTTGGTATATACTGTTTTCTATTTTGAGTTGGCCGATGATATCTACTCAGTACTTGTGTTTGTACTGACCCCCTACTTTTATGTTTTCTTCTTTGTTATTTGTGGAGTGCAGCAAACGAGCCGTCATCTTCGACTCAACAGTAATTCAAGTCAGTCTTTACTACATCGGAAATTCAGGGTGAGCTAATGCTTCTAGCTTGGACTGGATCTTCTTCTTCAAGTCTTGATGCCTTGAGCTTTCGGCATGGACTAGCTTTTACTTGTTTTAGCTTTTAGAATACTCTTAGTTTAGTCATTTGATTATAGATGTTCTTGTAGTGATGACTTCCAGATTTTGGGGATAATAATAGTTATTGATTTGATTTTATTAATGAGTTAAGTCTTCCGCATTACGTTCTGTTGATATATGTTGAAATGTTAAGGGTTAGATTGGTTGGTTCGCTCACATAGGAGGGTAAGTGTGGGTGCCAGTCGCGGCTCCGTTTTGGGTAGTGACAAACTTGGTATCAGAGCATTAGGTTCGTTGGTCTCATCACACAAGAACAGGTCCAGTAGAGTCTTAAGGAACGGTAGGGGGACGCCTTTACTTCTCCTTGAGAGGCTATAAGACTTTAGGAAAATCCCACTCTTTCTTTCTTTCTTTCGTGCTATTACTTGAATCCAATTTGTATCTAGGTGATACAAATTGGTATCTGACCATCTTCACTCTTTTCGCAGATGGTTAGAACTAAAGCAACGACCGCACCAACACCAACACCAGCAAGGCAAGATACAACTGAGCCAGCCACTGGGGCTGTGGCTCGAGGAAGAGCAGTGGCAAGAGGCCGTGGGAGAGGTCGTGGGAGGGCGTCCTCTAGAGGGAGAGGACAAGCACCTAGACCATCTGATACTAGGGCGGTGATTCCTCCACCGACTGAGGAGGTGATAAGAGAGGGTGAGGAAGGGGAGAATGAACAAGTGCAAAATGAGGAATTGCCACCCCAACCTACCCCAGAGATGATCAATCAGGTTCTTGCTTATCTTAGCGGGTTATCTGATCACGGTCAGGCACCTCCAGTGGTTTCTGCACCAACACCTCCGGTTTCAGAGATACGACATGCGGCTATTATGGCTCCTCGTATGGATGCCTCATTGGACATAGGCACGTTTCCACGTCTGACTACTGGGCTTATAATGACAAATGATCAGCATGAACTTTTCAGTAAGTTCTTGAAATTGAAACCTCCAGTCTTCAAGGGTGCTGAATCTGAGGATGCTTACGATTTTCTGGTTGACTGTCATGAGCTACTACACAAGATGGGTATAGTAGAACGGTTCGGTGTTGAGTTCGTGAGTTATCAGTTTCAAGGGAACGCCAAAATGTGGTGGCGATCACATGTTGAGTGTCAACCAACAGAGGCACCACCCATGACTTGGGTAACATTCTCTAACTTGTTTATGGAAAAGTACATCCCACGGACTTTGAGGGATAGGAAAAGAGATGAATTCTTGAGCCTAGAGCAAGGTAAGATGTCAGTTAATGCATATGAGGCTAAGTTTCGTGCTTTATCAAGGTATGCCACTCAACTCTGTTTCAGTCCACAAGAGCGGATTCGCCGGTTTGTGAAGGGGTTGAGATCGGAGTTGCGGATTTCGGCCTTACAGGTAGCAGCTACGGCAAAATCCTTCCAAGTAGTGGTAGACTTCGTGATAGAGGTGGAAGGAGTGAAGCCAGATGACTTCACCACGACATCGAGATCAAAAAGGTTTCGAGAGGGAGGTGAGTTTAACGGTTCCTACACTAGAGGACAGGGTTCCGGAGGTTACTCAGTTCGACCAATTCAGTCTTCACTACAGACTGTAGTTGGGGGTCCACCTCAGACCGGTCAACACTTCTCTGAGAGACCTCTACTTGACTCTAGAGAGTGTTATGGATGTGGGGAGACGGGACATATTAGGAGGAATTGTCCAAAGCAGAGTTATAGACCACCGATAGCTAGAGGTAGAGGTGGTCATGGTAGAGGCCGTTATTCTGGAGGACGTGGTGGTCGAGGTAATGGTAGTCACCAAAACGGCAGAGGTGATGGGCAAGACGGAGCCACTACAACACAACATGGTAGGGGCAACGGATAGACAAACGATAGGGCCCATTGTTACGCTTTCCCTGGGCGGTCTGAAGCGGAGGCATCGGATGCGGTCATCACAGGTAATCTTTTGGTTTGTGATTGCATGGCTTCTGTATTGTTTGATCCTGGATCCAAATTTTCTTATGTATCTTCCTCATTTGCGAATGGTCTAAATTTACATTGTGAATTACTTCATATGCCTATTCGTGTTTCTACTCCGGTGGGTGAGTCTGTGGTGGTTGAAAAGGTATATAGGTCTTGTTTGGTGAACTTTGTGGGGAGCAACACTTATGTAGATTTGGTTATCTTAGAAATGGTTGATTTTGATGTAATTCTGGGTATGACTTGGCTTTCTCCAAATTTTGCGATCTTGGATTGTAATGCTAAAACTGTGACGTTAGCCAAGCCTGGGACGGACCCGTTAGTGTGGGAGGGCGACTACACTTTCAATCCGATTCGTATCGTCTCCTTTCTTCGTGCTAAGAAGATGGTTAGTAAGGGTTGCTTAGCTTTCTTGGCACATCTCAGGGATGACACTACCCAAGTACCTTCGATCGAGTCGGTTTCGGTAGTCCGTGAGTTTTTGGATGTGTTCCCTGCAGATCTTCCTGGTATGCCACTGGATAGGGATATTGACTTCTGTATTGATCTTGAGCCGGGTACTCGCCCCATTTCTATACCCCCTTATAGAATGGCTCCCGCGGAGTTAAGAGAGTTAAAGGCACAACTTCATGAGTTGTTGAGCAAAGGCTTCATTAGACCAAGTGCATCTCCTTGGGGTGCTCCGGTATTATTTGTGAAGAAGAAGGATGGGAGCTTTCGGATGTGCATAGACTACCGGCAGTTGAACAAGCTAACTATTAAGAACAAGTATCCCATTCCTCGCATTGATGACTTGTTCGATCAGTTACAAGGTGCTTGTGTCTTTTCTAAAATTGACTTGAGATCCGGTTATCATCAATTGAAAATACGGGCAGCGGATGTGCCAAAGACTGCTTTTCGAATTAGGTATGGGCATTATGAATTTGTGGTAATGTCTTTTGGTCTTACGAATGCCCCTGCTGCGTTCATGAGTTTGATGAACGGGATTTTCAAGACATATCTGGATCTCTTTGTGATCGTATTTATTGATGATATACTGATATACTCGAAGAGTAAGAAGGAACATGAGGAGCATTTGAGAATGGTGTTAGAGTTATTGAGGTAGAAGAAGCTTTATGCCAAATTTTCCAAGTGTGAGTTTTGGCTAGATTCAGTGTCCTTCTTGGGACACGTGGTTTCTAAGGATGGAGTGATGGTAGATCCATCTAAGATTGAGACAGTGAAGAACTGGGTGAGACCTACAAACGTGCCGGAAATAAGGAGTTTTGTTGGTTTAGCTAGCTACTACCGCCGATTTGTCAAGGGATTCTCTTCTATTGCTTCCCAATTAACGAACTTGACTAAGCAGAATGTTCCATTTGTATGGTCGGATGAGTGTGAGGAAAGCTTTCAGAAACTCAAGACCTTGTTGACTACTGCACCAATTCTTACCTTGCCAGTAGAGGGTATGAACTTTATTGTTTATTGTGATGCATCCTATTCTGGGTTGGGTGCAGTGCTAATGCAAGAGAAGAATGTGATTGCTTATGCTTCGAGGCAACTAAAGGTGCATGAACGTAACTATCCAACCCATGATTTGGAGTTGGCCACGGTAGTATTTGCACTAAAGCAATGGAGACACTATTTGTATGGGGTTAAATGTGAAGTCTATACGGACAATCGTAGCCTACAGTACGTCTTTACTGAAAAAGATTTGAACTTGAGACAGAGGAGATGGATGGAACTACTGAAGGACTACGACATCACAATGTTGTATCATCCGGGAAAGGCGAATGTTGTGGCGGATGCTTTAAGTAGAAAGGCCGGAAGCATGGGAAGTCTAGCTCATTTGCAAGGTTTCTAGATGCCCATTGGCTAGAGAGGTTCAGATTCTGGCTAATGACCTTATGAGGTTAGAAATAAATGAGAAGGGAGGATTGTTAGCTTGTGTGGAGGCGAGATCTTCTTTTCTTGACAAGATCAAGGGAAAACAGTTCGATGATGAGAAACTAGGTCGAATTCGAGATAAAGTGTTACAAGGAGAGGCTAAAGAAGCAACAATCGATGAGGAAGGTGTTTTGAGGATTAAGGGAAGGGTATATGTACCCCGCATCGATGATTTGATCACCATTATTCTGACAGAGGCTCATGGTTCCACATATTCTATACATCCTGGTGCAACCAAGATGTACCGTGACCTAAAGCAACACTTTTGGTGGAGTAGGATGAAGCGTGAAATAGTGGATTTTGTTGCCAAATGCCCAAATTGTCAACAAGTAAAGTATGAACACCAGAGGCCCGGAGGAACACTTCAGAGAATGCCCATTCCTGAATGGAAGTGGGAGAGAATTGCAATGGACTTCGTGGTTGGTCTTCCAAAGACATTGGGTAAGTTTGATTCCATTTGGGCGATTGTTGATAGGTTAACTAAGTCTGCTCACTTCATTCCTGTCAAGGTGACCTACAATGCAGAGAAGTTAGCCAAAATCTACATCTCAGAAATCGTTCGGTTGCATGGAGTTCCACTTTTCATCATATCAGATAGAGGTACGCAGTTTACTTCTATGTTTTGGAGAACATTGCATGCTGAATTAGGTACTAGGTTGGACCTTAGTACTGCGTTTCACCCTCAGACTGATGGTCAGTCTGAGCGAACGATTCAAGTGTTGGAGGATATGCTTCGTGCATGTGTGATAGAATTTGGTGGTCATTGGGATAGTTTCTTACCTTTGGCAAAGTTTTCATACAATAATAGCTATCACTCCAGTATTGACATGGCTCCATTTGAAGCATTGTATGGGAGAGGTGTAGATCTCCCATTGGTTGGTTCGATGCATTTGAGGTTAGACCTTGGGGTACTGACCTCTTGAGGGATTCGTTAGATAAAGTGAAGTGCATTCAAGGAAAGCTTCTAGCGGCTCAAAGTAGGCAAAAAGAATATGCAGATCGAAAGGTTAGAGATTTGGAGTTTATGGAAGGTGAACAAGTCTTGTTTAAGATTTCGCCCATGAAAGGGGTGATGCGGTTTGGAAAAAAGGTAAGCTAAGCCCAAGGTATATTGGTCCATTTGAAGTACTTAAGCGAGTAGGGGAGGTGGCTTATGAATTAGCCTTGCCTCCAGGGCTGTCCGGAGTGCATCCGGTATTTCATGTGTCCATGTTGAAAAGATACCATGGGGATGGAAACTACATCATCCGTTGGGATTCAGTTTTGCTTGATGAGAATTTGACATATGAGGAGGAACCGGTTGCTATTTGAGATAGAGAGGTTCACAAGCTGAGGTCGAGAGAGATTGCATCCATCAAAGTTCAATGGAAGAATCGACAGGTTGAAGAGGCCTCCCAAAGGAGACTGACATGCAGAAAAATACCCACATCTGTTTACGGATTCAGGTACTCTTTTCCGCCCTTGTTTTTCTTCTTGTAATCGTTTGAGGACGAACGATGGGTAAATTGGTATCTATTGTAACGACCTGTTTAGTCGTTTTGAGCAGCAGATTTTATTTCTGGAAAACTGGCTGAAACGACGGACCCCACGACGGACCGTCATGGTCACGACGGACCGTCGCAGGGTCTCGTTTTAAAACACTTAGAAATTCTGAAATTGGGTACTGAAAATCGACTCTCTGAACTTCGTGACGAACTTGCAGGACGGACCGTCACAGGTGTGACGGACCGTCACAGACTCTTTGATGGAAATCCAGCCTCTGAACCTTGCGACGACCTGCAGGACGGACCGTCGCAGGCATGACGGCCCATCACAAGTTGCGTAATCCCAGTCTGGGTTGGATTTCTTTACACGTTTTAAGGGACGTTTTGGACTATTCCTACTTTAATTATAAAGTTAGAGGGTTAAGGATTATAAGTCTAATTACTTGGGGGTGAAAAGAGGTGACCTTAAGTTAATTAGTGGGTTATTATTGCCATCTTTCATTCTTAATTATATGCTAATTAGGGTAAAAGAAAGAGGGTTTGAATAAGAAAATAGAAAGAGAAAGAGAGAGAGAGTCGAACGAGGAAGAAGAAGAACAAAGCTTGGGAATTTCTTGCTTGATCACTAGTCTTCGGTGGAGGTAGGTTATGGTTTATTCTCTTACGATATTCGTAGTAAAACTCTTAATAGCGAATGATATGTATTGATAATGTTGTAAACCCTGCTATGTGCTTGACTTGTATGCTTGCATGAATGTGATTTATATAATTGTGATTATATTAAGCATGATGAAGCTATTGAATCCCAAATCTTGATAAAAACCTAATCTCTTGTTAATGATGAGGCCTTGGTATAAAAGAAGGCGTGATGAACTAAAGTAATGAGATTGAAGATGCCTTGGTAAGAAAGAAGGCTTGATGAATTGATAGAAGGAGATTAAGGGATCGGGTGTCACGAACCGACACGTAGTATTAGGGGGACCGGGTGTCACGAACCGACACGTAGATTTAGGGGATCGGGTGTTTCACGAACCGACACGTAGATTTAGGGGATCGGGTGTCATGAACCGACACGTAGATTTAGGGGATCAGAGTGTCACGTACCGACGCAAGAGGATTAAAGATGTATGAGGGAGCGGAGTGTCACGTACCGACACAAGAGAAATAAAGATAATGAATCTTGAAAGATGCTAATATACTCAACATAATGAACATAATCCCCTAATGAGTATGGTATTGAGGCTTGAGTCCTCATGTGTGAACTTGACGGTAATTGTTAATGATATAGTACTTGTTGTTGCTACATATTGAGTATTATAGTTGATTTTATGATATTACTTGGTATATACTGTTTTCTATTTTGAGTTGGCCGATGATATCTACTCAGTACTTGTGTTTGTACTGACCCCCTACTTTTCTGTTTTCTTCTTTGTTATTTGTGGAGTGCAGCAAACGAGCCGTCGTCTTCGACTCAATAGTAAATCAAGCCAGTCTTTACTACATCGGAAATTCAGGGTGAGCTAATGCTTCTAGCTTGGACTGGATCTTCTTGTTCAAGTCTTGATGCCTTGAGCTTTCGGCATGGACTAGCTTTTACTTGTTTTAGCTTTTAGAATACTCTTAGTTTAGTCATTTTATTATAGATGTTCTTGTGGTGATGACTTCCAGATTTTGGGGATAATAATAGTTATTGATTTGATTTTATTAATGAGTTAAGTCTTCCACATTACGTTCTGTTGATATATGTTGAAATGTTAAGGGTTAGATTGGTTGGTTCGCTCACATAGGAGGGTAAGTGTGGGTGCCAGTCACGGCTCCGTTTTGGGTCGTGACAAATTTACTGTCATTGAGTGGCTCACTGATACCAATGTTTTGGGTATCAATACACTGGTGATTGAGATCATTCTATACGGGGAGGATATATTCCAAATGAAATCTCAGATACTAGAAGGGAATAATTTCCTTAAGCGAAAAATGTGCATTCAGTGGGCTTGATCTTTTTCAATTCTGATAATTTAGAGTCTGGTATATTTACATATTTTAGTTTTTTATGAATTAATTTATGTTCTTCTGTGCTTACTAGTTCATTACACTTTGGTAACTTCGTATTTGTGCAAAGTTTGTTGAAATCTGTTAAGAGAAATAATAAAAGTAGAAGATAATGACTTAATGAAAATACTCAGTTAAATTAAAAAACTTTATTTTTTAAATATATACATATATATATATATATATATATATATATATATATATATATATATATATATATATATATATATATATATATATATATATATATATATATATATATATATATAGTATAATGTTAACTATTCATGCAACCATTGCCTCAACCGATTTGTTTTTTCAAAATTAAGATTGATTAAATTTTCTTTAAGATCAATATGCCTCAAGAGAGATTGAATGAATTAGTTGTATGGAATTAAGAGAGAGAGAAGAGAGGATGCGGTAAAGTCCCTTTTTTTTATTGATGAGGGGAAGTCCCCTATATATACAAAATACTTTACATAATGGCCTTCAATTTTACATATGGCCTGACATACTACTATTTATAACTTTACAACTTTGCATAATGACCTTTACTTTTACATATGCCTGACATACTACTATTTATAACTTTACGACTTTACATAATGGTCTTTATTTTACATATGGCCTGACATACTACTAATTATAAATTTACGACTTTACATAATGACCTTTACTTTTACATATGACATGACATACTACTATTTATTTCTTTGTCTTCTAGTTATTGGTTGTTTCTGCTTTTATTATTCCAGCTGTACTTCTGGGATGTAGTTGTCTTCTCCGTCACATTTTGTGCATATATGATCTGGGTATTTTTGGCCTACTAATTTATAGTATCTAGTCATCATATTTTGTGAAATAAATTTTTTTCAGATAGCTCTTTTTGTAGGTGGCTGCTCTGTTTCAGAAGGCTTAGTATCCATTGGCGTAGTTCTTCTATATCTGCTGTTTTTAGCTCTCTGCAATTGAAATATATCATCGTTTGATCTCGATTGTAGTAGTTCCAAATTGCATTTCTTTTTAGATAATTGTTCGATAATTCATTCAAAATGGTAGCTATCCCAATAGTTCTTTTATTTGCATAGAATTCTTGGATATTTACACTTTGTATTTCTTCTTGTATTTTTATTTTCTCCAGGATTATCATTTCTTTGGCCAAACCTATCTTGATAACTTGTATTATAGGTTTGATTTCGTCGTATAATATTTCCACATTTGCTGAATAAAACTTTATATAAAATAAAGTTCTTTTAGTTATTCTTTTGTAATGTAGAAATGCTT
Source organism: Solanum corneliomulleri (assembly GCA_027704805.1). Lineage (NCBI taxonomy): Eukaryota > Viridiplantae > Streptophyta > Magnoliopsida > Solanales > Solanaceae > Solanum > Solanum corneliomulleri. The sequence continues at coordinate 40,702,170 of JAKWIY010003056.1, forward strand.
TGTATAGTTCTGGTATCTTAGCTATTTCTTCACCTGTTATTGTGTATAGTGTACTTAAAAGTCCATAATTTTAGCAAGTTGCTACTAGGTTTGAATTTGTACATGGTTGTGCTATGAGTTTATTATATCCTTGTAAGTGTTGGGTTATATAATTTTCATTTGGATTTTGGGTATTTTTCGCTCTGGGGTTGAGATACAAAAAGGTTTGGATTTTGTGTATATTTTCTATATATGTCTTGGTGATATGGTTATATATTTGTTTGTGTGAATCCAAACTGGTTTTGTAGGTATTTACTTGTGGGGGAACAAATACATCTTTTTGGGTGTATTCTGGAAGGTATGGTCTGGAGAATAGTTTATTCATACAATGTATTTGTATATTTTTTCTTACCATCTTCTTTTTTTGTAGTTGATCCTCCTGTAGATGTGCTACCTGCAGTTGTATTTAACATTTTGTTATGGGTTCTAAGGTGTTTCCCAACGTCACCTTCTAGCTCCTCATGTTTAGAGTCATGCTGCTGACTATTAGCTCTCTTTTTTAGCATCTGTACTTCGCTTTCTATTTTCTCCATTTTCTGAAAAAGTGTTGTCATGGTATCTAGTATATTTTTCAATGTATCTACATTATTTTTCTTTGGAGAGGTAATCTACAATGAGATTTTTGTCACTTTTGATCACTTCAATTGTAAATGTGAAATTTAATGTATTCAATAGTAATCTCCTTATTTCTTTTGTTGTAATTGAATCTTGCACCTTTTTGGTTATCCACCATTTTACCTGTGTATTGTCTGTTCTCACAATAAACTTACAATAGATGGTTCAAATGCTAATAAACATTTTATAATGCAAAGAATTCTTTTGTATTTTTTTTCCCATTTTAATTGTGCTTCTGTATAGGATCCTGAGTAATATCTACAATGGTGTTCTACTTTTTCTCTGTCATATTTATATTTTAGGACTCCTCCATAACTGTGATTGTTCGAATCCGTTTCAACAATATAAGTAAATAATTTATTTTCATCTGGAAAATATAGTTTTGGTAGTTTTTTGCATAAGTTTTTGATATGTCTTATATGTTCTTATCTTTATTGTCAAAATGATATTCAACATCTTTCTTAAGTTTTTTGTATAATTGTTTTAAATGTTCTCCTAATTTTGGCATGTATTCTCTCACTTGGTTTACTAATCCTAGAAAGGATTCTAATTTCTTTTTTGTATCTATATTTTCATCAAGGGTGATTATTTTCTGTACTATGTGGGTTTGCATTTTTATCCCACTTTTATCTATTTGTATTCCTAGAAATTCTATCTGAGGTTTCATGATTTCTGCTTTCTTTCTACTTAGGCTTATGCCAGAATATTCAATTATGTGTATAAATTTTTCTAATAACCTGACATGTTCACCTTGTGTTTTTTAAAATAACAATATATCATCTATATAGACAATGCAATTTCTAATTGATTAAAGTAATTGTCCATAAAATGTTGGTATCTACAAGGTGCATTTTTATATCCAAATGGTACAACATTCCATTCATAAAATCCTTGTGGTACAGAAAATGCAGTTAATTCTTAGATTCTTCTTCTAGTTTTAGATGGTAAAATCCTGATTTGCGGTCAAATTTACTGAAGTAATTATATCCTTGGATTTGTCTAATTTTTAATATTTTGTTAGGTATTGGGTAGTTATATGTTTTTGTTTTTGCATTTAGATTTTGATAATCTATGACCATCGTACTTTTACCTCGTTTTTGTTCACTATGTTTGTTTACGATAAATGTTGGGCTCGTGTGTTTACTATTGCTTTCTTGTATGTAGTTATTATTTAGTAGTTCATTTATATGCATCTTAAAATCTGTTAAATCATTAGCATTGTATTTTAAGGATTTTTGTGTTATTATGCTAATTTCATCAATTAACTCAATTTTTATTTTTGTTTTATATTTTTCCCATCCTTGTAGTGGGTTTTCATTGTACAGTAATTCTAGCTTGTCTTGTATTGCTTTAACTTTACCTATTTCAAAGATAATAATTTCTAATTCTGTTGTTTGGTTTTTGCCTATATTTTCCAATTTTTGCGTAAATTTTTCACTTCCTTTGATCCATTCTGTGGATTTACGTCGTTTGTTATTTACTCTTTTTGCTCCTACTTTATGTTTGCATGGTGTGGTAAACCACCAGTGTGTTCTTGTTTTTATATGTGAGTATAATTTATCTAAGAATGACAGTCCTAATAACATATATTTTATTGTGAACTCAAAATTATAGATTTCTCCTATTGTTAGTATTTTATCCCATATTTGTATTTTTACATTTTTTGCTTTATACGTAATCATACTTCCTTCATTATTAAATCCTGTTACCACCATAGGTGTTTTTAATTTTTCCCATTTATCTTCTGGTAAACAATTATACTTACATATATTTGCTTCTGCTCATATATCTATCATTGGTGTATAATATCTGTTGTAATATTTTTCTACAATAATCTTTGCGAGTATATAGATTTTCATTATTCATTTTGTTCTTTTGATAATTATCTTCTTATTTTGATAAGTTATAGGTACTTGTTCATTTTCTATAGTATATGGTTTAAATTTCTCTAGCAATTTTATCCCTAGGTAATGTTTTGATTTCCTTGGTAAATTTTAAATTGAATTATTAAGGGTATTCCTCCTATAATTATTTCCTTTTCAGTCATTTCCTCATTTGTTCTTATTTCTGTAGGTAGTTCAGGGCATAATTGTCCTGTTTGTATGATTTCTGTTTTTGGTTTTAATTCTCTTGTTATATAATTTTCTTCTTGTCCTTTATTTATTAAGATTTGGTATTTTCTTTGGTCCATTATTCTGGTTATGTAGTAATGGTATGGCGTTATTTTGTCTGTGTTTAGTAGTAAGTTTTGTGGGAGCATATAGTTTCTTTTAGATGTACTCATTCTTGATGATGTAGCTCTTGTTAGTATATTCGGTACGGTTGAAGTACTTAATCTTTCTTTTACTATTTCTAGGTCTTCTTCTATGTTCATTTCTTTATAACTGTAGTCGTTATTATCTATTACAATGACTATCCTTTCAAATGGATTCTCTATTTTTATTTTATTTATCTTATTTTTTGCCATTATTTTATGTTTTGTTGTCAGTACTTATAAATTTTTACATCCTGCTGTGAATATCTTACTTCCTGGTGCTAATTCTATGCCGGACATTTTCCAGTATAGAGCTAATGATTTATCTATATTTTGGTCTATTAATGCTACTGAATAGTTAGCACTTATTATGAATTTAAATTTTTGGTGTATTAAGTTTCCTTTTACGGCACTGATTATGCTTTTTTCTATAGGTTGTATAATTCTATCGTCTGCTAGGTATATTTTAATAGGAGTATCTATTCCTTCTCTAAAACATGTTTTTATTAGTATTTCTGTTCCTCTTAAATGTACATATTTTATTGGTGTCTTGGTTTTTATATCTTGTATTTTTTTGTTTATTATTTTTATTTATTATTGGTATTTGTGCCTTTCCTTTGTGTATTTACAATCTATGATGTGTTCCTTTTGACTAACTATATAATATTCATCTTTTTGATTTTAGAACGAATTTCTTATGGTTGGTATCTCAAGTACTTTTTTGACACTTAAGTCTAGTTCGTTTCCTTTTATTTGTTCAAATATTGTACTATCAAATATGACTTTTTGTTCCGATGATTCTTCGTTTTGATAATTTTCTTTTGATATTATTTGTATATCTTCTTCAGATATTAGATTTCTTCTTCAGTTATTTCTTCATCTATTTCTAAGCTTAGGTCATTGTCTGATAGTTCGTATATAATGTCATTTTCACTTAATTCATAGTCAAAGTAATCTAATTGCATGTATTCTTCATTGTCTATTAATATTTCTGCTATTTGTTTTTTCTTTGAATTTTTTGGTAGTCTGCAATCTTTAGCAATGTGTCCTAGCTTTCCACAGTTGTAACAAGTACATTCTGATTGTTCCTTTTTGGTTTATATGGTCCTTTTGTTTGATAATTCTTTACATAATATCTTTGGCGTGGTTTCTTGTATTTATATTTAGTTCCATATTTTTTATATCGTCTGTGTCGTCGTTTTTTATAATATTTTTCTGTACATCCAAATTGTGGGGCTGTTTTATTTTTGCAGCATTTTATGTTTTTGAGTTATACTTTTTCCATTTTTATATCGGTTTTGTGTTTTTCACATAGTTTTATAAACCAATGTTGTAAGAATATTATTCCTGCTCCTAGGGTATCTGTTACTCCTTCATTATTCCAATCTTTATTTATTTTGGAACCAAAAGGTTCTGGTAGTTTTGAGAAATATAGCTTTCGTATCTCCTTACTTTTGTTTATATCGTACTTTTCTTTGTAATAATATTCCTTAAATGCACATGTATATTCCTCCAGATAACACATATTACATATAGCTAATTTTGTCATAAGGAGTCTATTGGTTAATTTTTCTTTTTTTTGTTCTTCTATTTCTGTAGTCATACTACTGAATTCATTTCTTATAGCCATTGCATATTTAGCTAGTATATCCATATTTGTTGTTGCTATAGTTCCATCCAATTGTTTATTACTTCAGAGCATTTCCAAACTTTCCTTAGATAGATTTCCGAGCCATAATTTTGTCGCTCCTATTAGTGTTCTTTCTATATAGCTTGGTGTTTCGTTGATTGCTATTTTATTGTCAATTAGTTGTTTTGATATGTATCCTATCCATAATTGGATTGTTTTATTAGTATATGTAACACAGTCTAAATTTAAGAAATTATGTTGTTCTGTTATTGGTTTAGGTGTCGATTTTTTATTTAGTCTACTGTTCCATAGCGTATATGATCTATATGATTGTTCGTAAGTGTAATAAGTGGGGGTTGTTCTTCATGGACTACTTCTTGGATTTTTTACTCCTGATGTACTGGGTTTGGCATCCATTTTAACATCTCCTGTATTTATTTCTAATTCATTTGGGTTATTTATTTTTTCTAAAAGTTCTGTATATGTTTCACTCATATCACTTATTTCTGATTTTTGGTCATGACCTATTGTATCTAATTCACCTATCTCATCTTTTTCAAGGTTTTCTTGTAACTTTTGTTTAATTTTATTTATTTCGTTAGTTAATTCAATTTCTTTGCTGTTTTCTTTTTGTTTATTTTCATATAATAATTTTAGTTCATTTAGTTCTTATTCTAATTCGTTGATTTTTATATTCTTTTATTTCTTCTAAATATTGTACTTCTTGTTTTGCTTGTGATTTTATTATTTCAATTTCTTTTTGCTTATCTATCTATTCATTTTCCTTTGTTATACGTATCATAACTGTTAGGCTATCTTCCAGTTTTGCCGTTTCTTTTTCTTAGTATTAGGTATAAAATATTTCCTATATTTTTATATCTCCTTCCTAAGTTTGAAAATATTATTTTTATTTTTAATCCATCTTGGGTTTCATATGTCTTTTCATCTACTACAAATTCTTCTTTATTCATGGTAGGTTATATTGTAATTTATATTCAAGGTGACATATTTGTATTTCTAAAGTAAATATAAGTTTTCTTTGTGCTAGTATTGATTTTTTGCATATTCCTTCTAATATATTTGTTTCAAGTCTGTCTTTTCGATGTCTTAACTCTTGTCGTTTTTCAATTGTGTTCTCTATCAGTTGTTGTTTATGTTCTTCTTTGTTCATATTGTTTTCTCAAATAGCAAATATACTTATATTCCGTTTTAAAAATTATATTTATTAAGTGGTCCATATTACTTTCATTTGTCTTACTAATCTTGTCACGACCCAAATCGAGCCGCGAGTGGCACCCACACTTATCCTACTATGTGAGCGAACCAACCAATCTAACCCCAACATTTTAAACATAATGAACAAAATACAATGCGGAAGACTTAAAACTCATTAATAAAAATCAATTCAATAACTTCTAAAAACTCAACAACTATTATTCCCCAAAATCTGAAAGTCATCATCACAAGAACATCTATCCTCGATTACTAAATCTAGGAGTATCTAAGAAGCTAAAATAAATAAAAGCTAGTCCATGCCGGAACTTCAAGGCATCAAGACATGAGGAAGAAGATCCAGTCCAAGCTAGAAGCATTAGCTCACCCTGAAATCCGGTGTAATGAAGACTTGCTAGAGTTGCGGTTGAGTTGAAGACGACGGTACGTTTGCTGCACTCCACAAATAACAAAGAAAGAAACATACAAGTAGGGGTCAGTACAAAACACAAGTACTGAGTTTTTACTAAGGGTCTGTGACGGCCCGTCACGCCTGTGACGGTCCGCCCTGTCACTTCGTCGCAAAGTTCAGAAAGTCGATTTCAGTACCCAAATTTCTGAATTCTAAGTGTTTTGGAACGAGACCCCCTCGACGGTCCGTCGTGCCCATGACGGTCCGTCATGGGATCCATCGTCTCAGCCAGTTTTTCAAGAAATAAAATCTGCTGCTCAAAACGACTAAACAGGTCGTTACAATAGATACCAATTTACCCATCGTTCGTCCTCGAACGATCACAAGAAAAGAAACAATGGCGAAAAGGAGTACCTGATTCTGTAAACAGATGTGGGTATCTTTCTTGCATATCAGTCTCCTTCTCCCAAGTGGACTCTTCAACCGGCCGATTCTTCCATTGAACCTTGATTGATGCAATCTCCCTCGACCTCAATTTGCGGACCTCTCTATCAAAAATAGCAACAGGTTCCTCCTCATAAGACAAATTCTCATCAAGCAGAACTGAATCCCAACGGATGATGTAGTTTCCATCCCCATGGTATCTTTTCAACATAGACACATGAAATACCGGATGCACTCCTGACAGCCCTGGAGGCAAGGCTAATTCATTATCCACCTCCCCTACTCGCTTAAGTACTTCAAAGGGACCAATATACCTTGGTCTAAGCTTACCTCACTTACCAAACCGCATCACCCCTTTCATGTGTGAAACCTTCAGCAAGACTTGTTCACCCTCCATGAACTCAAAGTCTCTAACCTTTCGATCCGCATATTCCTTTTGCCTGCTTTGCGCCGCTAAAAGCTTTTCTTGAATAGATTTCACCTTCTCTAGTTAATCCCTCAAAAGATCAGTACCACAAGGCCTAACCTCAAATGCATCAAACCAACCAATGGGAGACCTACATCTCCTCTCATACAATGCTTCAAATGGAGCCATATCAATACTTGAGTGATAGCTATTATTGTATGAAAACTCCGCTAAGGGTAAGAAGTTATCCCAATGACCACCAATTTCTATCACACAAGCACGAAGCATATCCTCCAATACCTGAATCGTTCGCTCAGACTGACCATCGGTCTGAGGGTGAAATGAAGTACTAAGATCCAACCTAGTACCTAACTCCGCATGCAATGTTTTCCAAAACGTAGAAGTAAACTGCGTACCTCTATCTGATATGATGGAGAGTGGAACCCCATGCAATCGCACAACTTCCGAGATGTAAAGTTTGGCTAACTTCTCTGCATTGTAAGTCACCTTGACCGGAATGAAATGAGCAGACTTAGTTAACCTATCAACAATCACCCAAATAGAGTCATACTTACCCATTGTCTTTGGAAGACCAACCACGAAGTCCATTGCGATTCTCTCCCACTTCCATTCCGGAATGGGCATTCTCTGAAGGGTCCCTCCAGGCCTCTGGTGTTCATATTTCACTTGCTGACAGTTTGGACATTGGTCAATAAAATCAACAATGTCACGCTTCATTCTACTCCACCAAATGTGTTGCTTTAGGTCACGATACATCTTGGTTGCACCAGGATGTATAGAATACCTTGAACTATGAGCCTATGTAAGAATAGTGTGAATCAAATCATCGACGCGGGGTACACATACCCTTCCCGTGATTCTCAAAACACCTTCCTCATCGATTGTCGCTTCTTTAGCCTCTCCTCGCAACACTTTATCTCGGATCCAGATCAATTTCTCATCATTAAACTGCTTTCCCTTAATCTTGTCAAGAAAGGAAGATCTTGCCTCCACACAAGCTAAAAATCCTCCCTTCTCATTTACTTCCAACCTCATAAGGTCATTAGCCAGAATTTGAACCTCTCTAGCCAATGGGCGTCTAGAAACCTGTAAGTGAGCTAGGCTTCCCATGCTTCCTACCTTTCTACTTAAAGCATCTGCCACAACATTAGCTTTTCCCGGATGATACAAGATTGTGATATCGTAGTCCTTCAGTAGTTCCATCCATCTCCTCTGTCTCAAATTCAAATCTTTCTGAGTAAAGACATACTGTAGGCTACGATGATCTGTATAGACTTCACACTTAACCCCATATAAATAGTGCCTCCATTGCTTTAATGCAAAAACTACCGCAGCCTACTCCAAATCATGGGTCGGATAGTTACGTTCATGCACTTTTAATTGCCTCGAAGCATAAGCAATCACATTCTTCTCTTGCATTAGCACTGCAGCCAAACCCGAATAGGATGCATCACAATAGACAATGAAATTGTTACCTTCCACTGGCAAGGTGAGAATGGGTGCAGTAGTCAACAAAGTCTTGAGCTTCTGAAAGCTTTCTTCGCACTCGTCCGACCATACAAATGGGACATTCTGCTTAGTCAAGCTTGTCAATTAGGAAGCAATAGAAGAGAACCCCTTGACAAATCAAGCGGTAGTAGCTAGCTAAACCAACAAAGCTCCTTACTTCTGACACATTAGTAGGTCTCTCCCAATTCTTCACTGCTTCAATCTTAGATGGATCCACCATCACTCCATCCTTAGAAACCACATGCCCCAAGAAGGACACTGCATCTAGCCAAAACTCACACTTGGAGAATTTGGCATAAAGCTTTTTCTCCCTCAACATTTCTAGTACAATTCTCAAGTGCTCCTCACGTTCCTTCTTGCTCTTTGAGTATACCAATATATCATCGATGAATACAATGACAAAGAGATCCAGATATGGCTTAAAAATCCCATTCATCAAGGTCATGAAAGCAGCAGGGGCATTCGTAAGACCAAAAGACATTACTAAGAACTCATAATGCCCATACCTGGTCCGAAAAGCAGTCTTGGGCACATCCGTTGCCCGTATTTTCAATTGATGATAACCAGATCTCAAGTCGATTTTTGAGAAGGTACAACCACCTTATAACTGATCGAACAAATCATCGATGCGAGGAAGAGTATACTTGTTCTTAACTGTTACCTTATTCAGTTGTCTGTAGTCTATGCACATCCGTAAACTCCCATCCTTCTTCTTTACAAACAACACAGGAGCACCCCAAGGGGATGCACTTGGTCTAATGAAGCCTTTGCTCAACAACTCTTGAAGTTGGCCTTTAACTCTCTTAACTCAGCGGGAGCCATTCTATAAGGGGGTATAGAAATGGGGCGAGTACCCGGTTCCAGATCAATGCCAAAGAAAATATCTCTATCCGGTGGCATACCAGGAAGATCTGCAGGGAACACATCCAGAAACTCACGGACTACCGAAACTGACTCAATTGAAGGTACTTGGGTAGTGTCATCCCTGAGATGTGCCAAGAAAGATAAACACCCCTTAATAACCATTCTCTTAGCACGAAGAAAGGATATGATACGAACCGGAGTGGAAGTGTAGTCGCCCTCCCATACTAACGGATCTGTCCCAGGCTTGGCCAACGTTACTGTTTTAGCATTACAATCCAATATTGCAAAATTTTGAGAAAGCCAAGTCATACCCAGAATTACATAGAAGTCAACCTTTTCTAAAATAACCAAGTCTACATGAGTATTGCTCCCTACAAATGCCACAGGACAAGACCTATACACCTTTTCGACTATCACAGACTCACCCACCGGAGTAGAAACACGAATAGGCATGTCAAGCAATTCACAATGTAAATTAAGACCAGTAGAAAATGAGGAATATACATATGAAAATGTGGAGCCAGGATCAAATAATACAGAAGCCATGCAATCACAAACCAAAAGATTACCTGTGATAACAACATCAGATGTCTCCACTTCAGACCGCCCTGGGAAAGCGTAACAATGGGCCCTATCGCCTGTCTGCCCGTCGCCCCTACCATGTTGTGTTGTAGTGGCTCCAGTTTGCCCCTCACCCCGGCCGTTTTGGTGACCACCATTACCTCGACCACCACGTCCTCCAGAATGACAGCCTCTTCCATGTCCACCTCTACCTCTGACCATTGGAGGTCTGTAACTTTGTTTTGGACAATACCTCTTAATGTGTCCAGTCTCCCCACATCCATAAAATTCTCTGGATTCAAGCATCGGCCTCTGTGAGAATGACGAAGTCTGGGGATAACCACCAAACTCAGAGAAATGTTGACCGGTCTGCAGTGGACCCCCAACTACAGTCTGCAGTGAAGACTGAATAGGTCGGGCTGGGTAACCTCCTGAACCCTGCCCTCTGGAGTAAGAACCATTAAACTCACCTCCCTTTCGAAACCTTTTTGATGTCGATGTCATGGTGAAGTCATCTGGCTTCACTCCCTCCACCTCTATCACGAAATCTACCACTTCCTGAAAGGATTTCGCTGTAGCCGCTAACTGTAAGGCTGAAATTTGCAACTCTGACCTCAACCCCTTTACAAAACGGCGAATCCGCTCTTGTGGATTGAAACAAAGCTGAGTGGCATATCTGGATAGTGCACGAAACCTAGCCTCATAAGCAGTAACCGACATCCTGCCTTTCTCTAGGCTTAGAAACTCATCTCTCCTCCTATCCCTCAAAGTACGGGGTATATACTTCTACATAAACAAGCTAGAGAATGATGCCCAAGTCATAGGTGGTGCCTCTGTTGGTTGACACTCAACATGTGACCGCCACCACATTTTGGCGTTCCCTTGAAACTGATACGTCACAAACTCAACACCAAATCGTTCTACTATACCCATCTTGTGTAGTAGCTCATGATTGTCAACCACAAAATCGTAGGCATCCTAAGATTCAGCACCCTTGAAGACTGGAGGTTTCAATTTCAAGAACTTACTGAAAAGTTCGTGCTGATCACTTGTCATTATAGGCCCTGTGGTCAGACGAGGAAACATGCATATTTCCAAAGAGGCATCCATGCGGGGAGCCACAGTAGCTGCATGTTGTACCTCCAGAACTTGAGGTGCTGGTGCAGAAAACACTGGAGGTGTCTGGCCCTGATCAGATAATAAGATAGGCAACAACCTGATTAATCATCTCTGGGGTAGGTTGGGGTGGCAATTCCTCATTCTGCACTTGCTCATTTTCACCTTCCTCACCCTCTCTTACTACTTCCTCAGTCGGTGGAGGAGTCACCGGTACCAGATGGGCTAGGTGCTTGTCCTCTTCCCCTAGAGGACATCCTCCCACGACCTCTTCCACGGCCTCTTGCCACTACTTCTCTTCGAGCTACAGCCCCAGTGGCTGGCTTAGACGCTTCTTGTCTTGCCGGTGTCGGTGTTGGCGCAGTTGTTGCTCTAGGTCTAACCATCTGCGAAATAGAGTGAAGATGGTCAGATACCAATTTGTATCACCTAGATACCAATTGGATCCAAGTAATAGCACGAAAGAAAGAAAGAAAGAATGGAATTTTCCTAAAGTCTTATAGCCTCTAAAAGAAAAGTAAAGGCGTCCCCCTACCATTCCTTAAGACTCTACTAGACTCGTTCTTGTGTGATGAGACCAACGAACCTAATGCTCTGATACCAAGTTTGTCACGACCCAAATCGAGCCGCGAGTGGCACCCACACTTATCCTACTATGTGAGCGAACCAACCAATCTAACCCCAAAATTTTAAACATAATGAACAAAATACAATGCGGAAGACTTAAAACTCATTAATAAAAATCAATTCAATAACTTCTAAAAACTCAACAACTATTATTCCCCAAAATCTGGAAGTCATCATCACAAGAACATCTATCCTCGATTACTAAATCTAAGAGTATCTAAGAAGCTAAAATAAATAAAAGCTAGTCCATGCCGAAACTTCAAGGCATCAAGGCATGAGGAAGAAGATCCAGTCCAAGCTATAAGCATTAGCTAACCCTGAAATCCGGTGTAATGAAGACTGGCTAGAGTTGCGGTTGAGTTGAAGACGATGGTACGTTTGCTGCACTCCACAAATAACAAAGAAATATACATACAAGTAGGGGTCAGTACAAAACACAAGTTTTGAGTTTTTACTAAGGGTCTGTGACGGCCCGTCACGCCTGTGACGGTCCGTCCTGCCACTTCTTCGCGAAGTTCAGAGAGTTGACTTCAGTACCCAAATTTCAGAATTCTAAGTGTTTTGGGATAGCTTTTTCATTTTACGGAATTTTTCTCTCTCTAAAAATTTTCTCTCTCTAGAATTCGCTCAAGGTATTCATCTTACGCTTAGCAGATTAGCTAATCGTTGAGGAAAATTGTGGTTAGACATGGCTGGGAATCCAGCGGACGAACGTTTTAGGCCCCCCGATCCGTCTATAGGTGAAGGGAATCCTACAGTTCAATCATCGATTCAAGCAGTGGCGGAAGAAGTGTCGTCGTCCTCGTCGCAACGGAGGGAAGAAGCGGTGAACGTCGCGACAATAGAGGCTGAACTGGATGCATCGCGTCACTATCTTGCAACAGGGTACAATCCACAAGAATTTGGAAGTTTTGATATACAGAATTTGGAAGCGAAATCGCATGCGAGCGAAATCGCGAAATCGCATGCGATGGAGGCGGCGAGATCGATTTCGCATACAATTCGATTGGATCATTCTAGACAACAATCAGGTACTGGGGATTTATCTCGAGGTATCGATACTCATAATCAACAAAGATTGGAGCTAATGGAAGATCGAAATCTTGAGTTGCGACAAGAAGCTGCTATGGTGGAATCGCACAGGTATATTCAAACAGCTGGGAATCGTGTTGTCCTTCAAACGGGTAATCAATTCAAGCATTCCAATCAAGGAATTGATCAATCGAACAAGGATCCTGAATATACTCAACCAATTCAACAAATTGCTAAACCTAATACAAGAACCCCTGTTTCGAGAGCTGCACCAGTTCATTCTACTCAAATTAGGCAAAATGCAGGGATTTCATCAGAATTACAAAATATTCAAGGTAATCCTATGATCTCTACTAATACTTATGTTAGTCATGGTCAAGAAACTGGTAGAGTGATTGAGGAACCTGGTAGAACTTTTAGACAAAATGATAGAGATACTAATAGATATCAGGCTAATTTTCCAAAGATTACAAGTAATTTTGATCGTAGTGTTCATAGAAATGAATCTGAGAAAGATGGTAATCATATAGGCAATTCTAACAGTTCTTCTAAGAAAGATCAAATAGCAGAACCAGCCCCTTATACAGTAATTCAAACCTATGCAGATAGGTTGAGATATAATCAATCAAAAAAGGGGGTTAGTATCAAATTAAGTGAACCTGAGATTACTACTAAGCAAGGGTTACCTGCTGTCTTGTATGTTAAAGAGGAAGTAGTGAAAGACTTAGCTGAAACATGCAAGTTTACTTTGATTGGTAAATTCATATATACAATGCCTAGGGTGGATCTAATTAGGAAAAATTTTATTCTACAAACACAACTTTCTGGTGGAGTGAAAATTGCACATTTTAACTCAAGGCATGTATATATTGATCTTGATAATGAGTTGGACTATAATATGGTTTGGACTAAACAAAGAATGAATATAGCTGGTCAAATAATGAGAATTCAAGCATGGACACCTTCTTTTAAACCTGAAGAAGAAACTCCTTTAGTCCCAATTTGGATTTCCTTACCAGAATTACCATGGCACTGTTACAACAAGGAATTTATAACTAGTTTGTTGTCACCTATTGGGAGAGTTCTGTACTTAGATTCAGCTTCTATTAATAAGACAAGGGGCAGCCAAGCTAGAGTAAAAGTTCAGGTGGATTTAACCAAAAGTAGACCCCCTCATATTTGGATGGGGTATAAAGGGGAAGACATTACAGATGGAAGGTGGCAAAAGATTGAATATGATAATATTCCTGATTACTGTTTTTACTGTAAGCATCAAGGACATAAAGAAGAGGATTGTATAGTGAAGAGAAGAGATGAGGAAAATAAAAATAGGAAAGAACTGGAAAAAAACAGGACAAGGAATGACAATCAAAAGGTGACTAATGAGGTGCAACTTCCTAATATTGATGCTGGTAGAACTGAGGTGGAACAGGATCAGCAAAAACATCAAAATATAGATAATCCTCAACAAATGATTCAAGAGGATTGGCAAACTCAAAAGAGGAAACATGGCAATCAACAAGTTAGATTCAATGCTGAAAGAGCTATTGTTCATCCACAACAATCTCAAACAGGTATGATTTCTATCCCTACCAAAAATGCTTATATTGATCTTGAAGTGCAGGAATCTACTGAGGCTGGAACTGGATTGGGATCACCAATTGAGCAAACACATGAACACATTCAAGGATATGCTGATGGAAGAAATGTGCTTAAAGAAAAAAGAACCACACACCATATGCTGGAAATTCAGGAAAACAGGAATATACAGGCTGATCATCAAATTAATACACTCAATAATTCAGGTATTGACTCAATGCTCCCCACCCCTGCACCCCCTTATATTGAGACTGTTGGTGTAGCTGTTGGAGGTGAGGTTGGAAGATGTCAGGTGGATATTAGATCTCAGCAGGTTAGATATGATAAAGGGAAAGATAAAGTATTTGAAGAAGGAACTTGTAGTAATGTTGAGAAAGAACCTCCTGATAAAAGTATTTTTACTATGCTTCAACAGATTAATGCTAAAACTAACAACAAAAATCAATCTATTACTGGTAATTACCCTATTGAACATCAAAGAGATGTTAATTTTGATGAGTATAGGGAACCTGATTCTGAAGATGAGGATGATGTTGATACTCAATCTTTAGGAGAGGGTATGGAACCAGGTGAGGAAATAAATACCTCTGACCAACTTCAAAAGGAACCTTTGCTACAGTCTTCTAATATTGATGAGATTAGAGAAGTTACTGGCAAACAAGGTTTATCACCTAGAGGAAGAAAGCTGTTAAAACAAAATAAACTTACTAGCATTAGTAAGCCTAATACTAGAGCTAGAAGTAGAGGTAATTAATGATTAAATTCTTATGTTGGAATGTTAGGAGCATTAACACTTATGGTGTTCTTGAGAGATTGATTAATCTTAAAAAACTCCATAATCTGTCTATGCTTGCTCTGTTAGAACCCTTCTCTAATCATTCTCATATAAATTCTTACAGAATGCAATTACTAATGGATCATAGTTTTAGTAATATTAATAATAAGATCTGGATTTTTTGGTCTAATGAAATTACTTGTGATATTTTGGAAAGTGATCAACAGCAGGTGACTTGTGAGGTTAGTCATGTAAATTGTGGGGAGAAGTTCACTATGACTTATGTGTATGCTAAGTGTAAGGACCAATTGAGGAAACCTCTTTGGGATGTGATGTTACAAAGATCTAACACTATGAATCCTTGGTGTGTATTAGGTGATTTCAATGTTATAACTTCTACAAGTGAGAAATTGGGTGGTAGGGCTTATAATATCACTAAGAGCCTGGAATTTATTAATATCATTGAGGCTTGTGGTCTGGTAGATATGGGATATCATGGTCAAAATTATACTTGGTGTAACAATAGGAGGGATGGTGCAAGAATCTGGAAAAGACTGGATAGAGGTATGACTAATGACAAATGGATTGAAACAATGCCTCATTCCAGTATTACTCATCTCCCATCTGTTGGATCTGATCATAGTCCTTTATTGCTGGAAATATGTGATAGGCAATCCAATATTATTAAATACTTTAGATTTCTTAATTTTTGGACTGAGAATGAGAGCTTTTTAACTACTGTGGAAAACTGTTGGAAGAGAGAAGTTACTGGTAATCCTATGTGGATATTACATTCTAAGTTGAAAAGACTTACTAAGACTTTGAGATGGTGGTCAAAACAGGAATATGGGGATGTTTTTGAACAAGTAAAGCATTATGAGGAGCTGGTGAAACAGGCTGAAAATGATATGCTCCTCAATAATAGTCCTGAAAATATTGAGAAATTGAATGCTACCAATGCTAAGTATATTAAGTATTTGAAGGTTGAATATAATATGCTGCAGCAAAAAACTCAATTACATTGGTTAAAAGAAGGGGATGCAAATACTAAGTATTTTCATGCTTTGATTAGAGGTAAAAGGAATAAAATGGCTATTCATAAACTGATGGATGACAGGGGAAATTGGATTCAAGGGGAAGATAAGATTGCCAAACTAGCTTGTGATTATTATGAGGATATATTTACTGGTAAGGCTGGAAAAATTAAGGAAGAAACTCTTCAGTGTATCAATAAGATGGTCACTCAAGAACAAAATGTGGATTTAGACAGATTACCTGATGAAGAGGAATTGAGAAGGATCATTATGAGTATGAATCCTAACTCATCACCTGGTCCGGATGGTTTTGGAGGCAAATTTTATCAAACTTGTTTTGATATTATCAAATATGATTTGTTGGCTGCTGTGAATTACTTTTATATTGGTAACAGTATGCCTAAATATATGACTCATGCCTGTCTCATCTTACTTCCCAAGGTTGAACATCCTTGTAAATTAAAGGAGTTTAGACCTATCAGCCTTAGTAATTTTACCAATAAAATTATCTCTAAGATCATGAGTACTAGATTAGCATCTATTTTACCTTGTCTAGTTTCAGAAACTCAATCTGGTTTTGTCAAAGGTAGGAGTATCTCTGAAAACATATTATTAGCTCAGGAAATTATTCATGGTATTAAAAAACCTAGAGATGGCAGTAATGTAGTTATCAAGCTGGATATGGTCAAAGCTTATGATAGAGTTTCATGGACTTACACTTGTATTGTGTTAAGGAGAATGGGGTTCAGTGAAATCTTTATTGATAGAGTGTGGAGAATAATGAGTAATAATTGGTATTCTATTGTCATAAATGGGAAGAGGCATGGATTTTTTCAGTCTAAGAGAGGACTTAAACAAGGTGATCCCTTGTCTCCAGCTCTATTTATTTTAGGAGCTGAAGTTCTTTCTAGACAGCTTATGCTTCTTTATCAAAATCAGCAGTATAGAGGGTTTCATATGGAAAGAAAAGGTCCTAAAATTAATCATCTTAGCTTTGCAGATGATATAATTATATTTACCTCTACTGATAATAACTCCCTCAATCTCATTATGAAGACTATTGAGCATTATGAAGAAGTTTCTGATCAACAAGTTAATAAAGAAAAAAGCTATTTTATGGTAACTTCCACTACTAGTCAAGATATCATAGATGATATTACTAGAACTACTGGTTTTAGTAGAAAGAACAGTCCTATCAATTATTTGGGTTGTCCATTATATATTGGTGGGCAAAGGATCATCTACTATTCTGAGGTTGTAGAGAAGGTGATCAAAAGAATTGCTGGCTGGCATTTAAAAATTTTAAATTTTGGGGGTAAGGTTACTTTAGTTAAACATGTTTTACAATCTTTGCCTATTCATACTTTAGCTGCAATTTCTCCTCCAAAGACTACTCTAAACAGTCTTAAAAAAGTTATTGCTGATTTCTTTTGGGGTATAGAGAAGGATGGTAAGAAGTACCATTGGTCTTCTTGGGATAATATGGCTTATCCAACTAATGAAGGAGGCATTGGTGTAAGACTGATTGAAGATGTGTGTACTGCATTTCAATATAAGCAGTGGTGGGCATTTAGGACCAAGAATTCTTTATGGAGTCAATTCTTGAAAGCCAAGTATAATCAAAGAGCCAATCCAGTGGCTAAAAGATATGACACTGGAGATTCAATTGTTTGGAGATATCTTACTAGGAATAGACAAAAAGTGGAATCTCTTATTAAATGGCATATTCAGTCTGGTACTTGCAGTTTTTGGTGGGATTGTTGGTTAGATAAACCTTTAGCTATGCAATGTGATCATGTTTCCAGCCTGAATAACAGTACTGTAGCTGATTTTCTCATAAATGGTAAATGGAATGAAAGGCTTCTTAGACAGCATGTACCACCTCAATTAGTTCCAACTATTCTGCAAACCAAAATCAATTATCAAGCTGGCAATATTGACACTGCTATATGGACTCCTACAGAATCAGGTCAATTCACTATTAGTTCTGCATGGGAGAGCATTAGAAAGAAAAGAAACCTTGATCCTATTAACAAGATTATTTGGCATAAACATATTCCTTTTAAAGTAAATTTCTTTATTTGGAGAGCTTTAAGAGGAAAATTGCCTACCAATGAATCTATGCATAGATTTGGTAAGCCTATATCAGATTGTTATTGCTGTTACAACAAAGGCAAAGATGACATTAATCATATCTTGATTAATGGAAACTTTGCCAAACATATTTGGAAGATTCATGCATCAACAGTTGGAGTATCAACTAATAATACAAATCTGAGAGATCAACTATTGTATTGGAGTAATCAGCAATATACAAATGAGGTACACAAATTACTTATGCATATTTTACCTAATTTTTTATGTTGGCATCTTTGGAAAAATAGGTGTGCTGTCAAGTATGGTATGAAATCTTCCAGCCTATACAGAGTTCAATATGGTATTTTTAAGGACATTATGCAGGTGATCAAACTTGTGTTCCCTAGTATACCTTGGCAATCTTGTTGGATTAATCTGATTAATATAGTGAATCAATGTCAACAGCAATATAAGATCTTCATAGTTAAGTGGAATAAACCAGACTTAGGTACTTATAAACTCAATACAGATGGTAGTGCTTTACAGAATTCAGGTAAGATTGGAGGAGGTGGAATTCTAAGGGATCATCAAGGTAAAATTGTTTATGCATTTTCATTGCCTTTTGGATTTGGAACTAACAATTTTGCAGAGATCAAGGCTGCTTTACATGGGCTGGATTGGTGTGAGCAACATGGCTACAAGAAGATTGTGTTGGAAGTTGATTCAGAGCTTCTGTGCAGCTGGATCAACAGAAACATTAATATACCTTGGAGATATGAAGAACCAATTCAACAAGTTCATCAAATCATTAAGAAGCTGGAACAGTTTCAATGCAATCACATATATAGAGAGGCAAATTGTACGGCTGACTTGTTATCAAAACTGAGTCACAAGTTGGAAATTCTGCAAAATTTTTATACAATAAGACAACTTAAAGGAGCTATTAGAGGAAGCTACCTATTGGAGAAAATGGGTATTCAAAATTTTAGAAGAAGGAAGCTCAAGAGAATAAAACATCCTCCTTGATAATGTTTTTTCTTAATGACTCTAGTATTGCAATTGTAATTAAACTTCTTCATTAACTCTTGTAGTTAGTAGAATAGGTTTACAATTTCATTTTCCATGTAAAGGGAGAGTCTCCCTAGTTTATGTTTTCTTAGAAATTGTATTAAGAGAGGAGTCCTCTCTAGGTATTAATTTTCTATAGAAGTGCATCTTATTGTAATAGGTTGAATTGACTATCTTAGTAGATAAGTCAATTACATACCTACCATATTGTAGAAGGTAAGGTAAATGTCCCCCTTCTTGTAAATTTTGGTTTAATAAATGTTAAGGCCTGGGGGTGTAGCTAAGCCCCTGACCCACCTCAAGGGTCGTTCAACCAAAAAAAAAAAAAAGTGTTTTGGAACGAGACCCCCTCGACGGTCTGTCGTGCCCATGACGGTCCGTCGTGGTATCCGTCGTCTCAGCCAGTTTTTCCAGAAATAAAATCT
This sequence comes from Solanum corneliomulleri, assembly GCA_027704805.1. Lineage (NCBI taxonomy): Eukaryota > Viridiplantae > Streptophyta > Magnoliopsida > Solanales > Solanaceae > Solanum > Solanum corneliomulleri. The sequence goes on from JAKWIY010003056.1 coordinate 40,721,889, forward strand.
GCTGCTCAAAATGACTAAACAGGTCGTTACAAATCTGTAGTATTCTATAGTTTTTATATAATGTTTTTAACTTCTTACGTATTTTTCATATTTTTCTTTTTATCTTAGTCCTTGTTATGTCAGTTGCTTTATTTGGTGGTGAATTGTCTTTTAACATTTTCATAAATTTCTCTTTGTTGTTTGGTTAGCCTAATTATTACATTTATGTTTTCTAGTATATATTCTTCATTCTGCATATCTTCGGTTCTTTGATATTCCATTATATTTTTGCTTATCAGATGTCCTAGTAGTATTAGGTTTTCTATTGTTTCTATTAAATAATCCAAATAGTCGTAGTTTATCATTAGTGAGAATATATTTCTAAGTCATGGTATAGGTCAATTTCAAATTTATCTGGTATGATTAATTTTGTCCAACCTTGGGGGTTGTAACTTCTATTGTTTCAAAAATTAATAATTTCTTATAGATTATCCTTTTTACATCTGTGTTTATATTTTTTAGTATATATAGTATCAATACTTTGTAGTTATCATCATCGTCTAGCAAGTAGATATTCATTTTATCACATGTTGTTTTTTAAAAAATTCTATTCCCCCTAACCTCTTAGCCGATTATACTTATTCATCATGAAATATAAATAATTTAATAATCATCTTTTCTTGTCACTACTTTGGCTTTCTTCTTCAATCAGTTACCCTAATAGCGCCTCAACTTTGTTTACTCCTCTAAACGACCTTCTTGCCTACTGGTTTATACTTTAGGATGGCATACTCTGGGTATACATATTCTCAGATTATTTCCATAGCAAACTTTCTAGAGATGATTATCTTAACATTACTATAGCATGATGAACACTTATAATTAGCAAGAGATGATAAGGAATAAAAATGATTTAGCGGCTCATATTCATAAAAATATATACCTCTCTTTGTAGATTCTCCATGGCTGAGATTTTTCGTACTTAGTTTCTTTCTTCCTTACTAAGCTCTGATACCAAAAAAAGGGGGATGTATGGAATTATGAGAGATAGAAGAGAGGATGCGGTAAAGTTTATTAAAGAATATTGATTATATATCATTACTTAATGATTTTGAATCTAAAATAAGTAAAAGAGTTTATTTTAAATAAAAGTATATATGCTGAAAAAATAAAATTTCAGGCCCCTCTTTTATATGTCGCTTTAGTCCATCAATGTTATTAAGTCGGCCCCGCGTGGATCAAAAATATAAAAAGATAGAAATATTTGAACCGAAAATATAAATGAGATATATTCAATATATTTTTAATAGTATGATGGAAATAAATTTGACTTGTAGTGGTGGGATTCTGAGCTAGCGAATTGATAGTAATAGAATCTTTAATATAAGAAATTTAAGGAATTAGCATTTGCTAATTTCTGATTAGTATTTTGACTAATTAATAATGGTAATTTTTTTCAATCATGTGCACAAATCTTCTTTAAATTTGACACAGAAACCAAAAACACAATTAGTATTTTATATATATATATATATATATATATATATATATATATATATATACAAGAATCATCACATGGACAATCAAGTTTATTTTTGTAATTTTCCACTAATCCAAGGTCAGAAACGTGATAGTTGGAAAGACCAAGATTAAAATGGTAATTTTTACAGATAAATTATCTCTCCCCAAACATCTAGAATCATCCAATGCAAAATATTTAACCCACTAAAAATCATAAATCCTCATTCTTCGGTTCTCTTCATCTCCACAAAAGTGAAGCATCTTGTATGTTATCCTACAAAACAATGACAAGGAACATATGGACTCTTCATAATTCCAGGTATATTTTCTTCAAACTTTTGCTACAAATTTCTTCCGGGTTTTTTTTATAGACTTGAATTTTGCGACTCAATTTTGTCCTTGATGTCTTTGTTATTCTATCTCATTCTGATTCCTAATTTTATTGCTGAAATTCACGAGTGTTGTGAAGGTTTATATAATAAGAAAATAATAAATTAGTAACGGGTTCGAGTTCATATTTGTGAAATTGTGCTGGTTTATTATATCAATAGGTATGCATGTAATGTACCGATTTTGTTAAATGTTATTTAATATTGTTGTTTGGATCTAGTTACTCTTTTCTCTAGCGCTCCTTCTCTCTATGTCACTCCTTCCTTGTCTGTATTAATTTCAATGATATTGAGACACAATTTTTAGGTCTATAGTGATTAAAGCCCTTTCAATTTGGAATTGAGTTTGTTTGTTTACTCCTATTTTCTTCAACCCTTAAACAGATATAACATTTTTATTTACAGAATTCAGAATATAAAGATATGAGCACACATAATAAAATATAAGGAGTTTCAACTCTACTACATATACATACGATATAATTTTTGCCAGTGTAAGATTTTTACTATGAAACTCCATCGGTACATTGGCTTATCTAATTGACTTGGTTTTGGAATGTAAGTTTGGGACCACAATCACTTATCAGAACTCTGTTATATATAAATTTACAGATATGTGGAATAAGTAAACAGTTGACAATGGCTTTTGATGATCCATTAATAAAGAAAAAAAGAACAATTTCACGCAATATTTAAATTTATATTATATTATATAATAGAAATATGTACACAACATTTAAATGTAGTAGGAGCTATGCAACGGTAGAAAATACGTGTTTTTTGTTAAATGAATCCACTTCAAAAATATGAAGATTGAAAAAAATCCCAACAACATTAGTATATTGAGGATAAAATTACATTGAAAGCTCAAATAAAGAGGTGAGAAAATACTCTATGCAGGTTACTCTTTGATAAAACCAGCAATGTGAGCTGGGAAACTATCTCCTTCCTCCATGAATGGAGGTTAAGCTTTTACTAACAATAAGAAAAGAAGAAGATATTTTGGAGTGAAATACTTGCCTTGATCAATACAATGTAGATGTGTATATATACACATTAATGGGAAGCTAACAGATTTAACAACTTCAAACAAACTTCTGTAAAATGCCTAACTAACTACTTGAATGAACAGTAGTAACTAACTAACTAACTAATTAGTAACTAACTGACTAATTAAGCTACTAACTAATTACGCTAATCTTATCACCCCCCTCAAGTGGGGTGAGCTACTTACATACAACTTGTTCTATAAACTAGTATGTTTAACTCCACTTATGTCACGACCCAATTCGGGGACGCGACTGACACCCACATTTACCCTCCTATGTGAGCGAACCAACCCATCTAAACCTTAACATTTCAATATAATATCAACAGAAAATATGGGAAGACTTAAACTCATAATAAAACAACTCAACTATTATTAATATTCCAAAATCTGGAAGTCATCATCACAAGAACATCTATCTCAAATTTCTAACTACTAAACTGTCTAAGAACAAAATACTAAAAAGCTAGTCCATGCCGGAAGTTCAAGGCATCAAGACTTGAAGAAGGAGACCCATCCAGCTAGACGCATTAGCTCACCCTGAATTTCCGATGAAGTGAAGACTGGCTAGATCTACTGTTGAATTGAAGTTGACGGAACGTTTGCTGCATTAACACAAATAACAAGAAGAAACCATAAAAGTAGGGGGTCAGTACAACACACACGTACTGAGTAGATATCATCGGCTAACTCAAAATAGGGAACAATATATATCAATAATATATGTAAATCAACTATAAACTCAACATATACATAGCAACAACAGTATTATAATCGTCAATAATACCATCAATTTCATCCATGAGGGCTCAAGCCTCAAAACCATACTCATTTGGGATTAAGTTCATTATGTTGAGTATATGTTATCATCTTTCAAGATTCATTATCTTTCTTCCTCTTGTGTCGGTACGTGACACTCCGATCCCCTACCACTATGTGTCGGTACGTGACACTCCCGATCCCCCTATATGTGTCGGAACGTGACACTCCGATCCCCTATATGTGTCGGAACGTGACACTCCCGATCCCCTATATGTGTCGGAACGTGACACTCCGATCCCCTATATGTGTCGGAACGTGACACTCCGATCCCCTATATGTGTCGGAACGTGACACTCCGATCCCTATATGTGTCGGTACGTGACACTCCGATCCCCTATATCTACGTTCGGTTCGTGACACGACACCCTCCCACTAATACTATGTGTCGGAACGTGACACTCCGATCCACTAATACTATGTGTCGGAACGTGACACTCCGATCCACTAACCTCATTCTATCCATTCATCAAGCCTTCTCTATACCAAGGCATCATCAATCCCATCACTTTAATTCATCAAGCCTTCTTTTACACCAGGCATCATCATTAATAACATAGATTAAGTTTCTTTCAAGATTTGGGATTAGATAGTTTTCATCATGCTTGTCTTATCAAATCACATAATCATATTCATGCAAACATACCATTAAGCATATAGCAGGTTTACAATACAATCAATACATATCATTCACTATTAAGAGTTCACTACGAATATCGTAAACAAACCATAACCTACCTCTCCACCGAAGAATTGAAATCGACAAGAAATCTCCCAAGCTTTGTTATTTCTCCTCAGCCTCTCGATCGATCTCTCTATCCCTCTTTCTGTTCTTTCTCTTTTGTTTTCTTATGTTCAAACCCTTTTCTTTTACCCTAATTACTCATATAATTAAGTGTGAAAAAGGACAATAAACCCCTCGAATTAACTTAAGGTTACCCTTTTTAACCCCTAAGTAATTAGACTTATTAATGTTAACCCTCAATCTTTATAATTAAGGAAAGAATAGTCAAAAACGACCCTTAAAACGTGTAGAGGAATCCTATTTTGCCTGGGACTTTGCGCAAACCTGTGACGGGCCGTCATGCCTGCGACGGTCCGTCACGCAGGTCGTCGCAACTGCCCAAAATCCCATCGTCACCACGGACACTGTGACGGTCCGTCACACCTGTGACGGTCCGTCCTGCACGTCCGTCATGGCGGTCAGAAACTCGTTTCTTGCACTAATTTCTCAAAAGTTGAAGTGTTTTGGCAACGGAAACTCACGACGGTTCGTCGTGGGATGTGACGGAACGTCCTGCAGGTCCGTCACAATTACAGAGAGCCGATTTTAATATCTAATTTGAAGAATCCTAAGTGCCCCTGGAACGACACTCCCTCGACGGGCCGTCGTGACCACGACGGTCCGTCGGGACACACCTTGTCTCAGCCAGTTTTTTTTTCCAGAATTTAAAAATCTGCTGCTCAAACGACTAAACAGGTCGTTACAATAGATACCAATTTACCCATTGTTCGTCCCCGAACGATCAAAGGAAGAAACAATGGCGAAAAGGAGTACCTGAATCTGTAAACAGATGTGGGTATTTTTCTTGCATATCTGCCTCCTTCTCCCAAGTAGCCTCTTCAACCGGTCGATTCTTCCATTGAACTTTGATGGATGCAATCTCTCTCGACCTCAACTTGCGAACTTCTCTATCTAATATAGCAACCGGTTCCTCTTCATAAGTCAAGTTCTCATCCAACAAAACTGAATCCCAACGGATAATGTAGTTTCCATCTCCGTGGTATCTCTTCAACATGGATACATGAAACACCGGATGCACTCCGGACAGCCCTGGGGGCAAGGCTAATTCATAAGCCACCTCCCCTATTCTCTTAAGCACTTCAAATGGTCCAATATACCTTGGACTTAACTTACCCCCTTTTTCCGAACCGCATCACCCCTTTCATGGGTGAAACCTTCAATAAGACTTGTTCACCTTCCATGAACTCCAAGTCTCTAACCTTTCGGTCTGCATACTCCTTTTGTCTACTTTGAGCCGCCAAAAGCTTTTCTTGAATAGCTTTCACCTTCTCCATAGAATCTCTTAACAGATCAGTCCCCAAGGTCTAACTTCAAAGGCATCAAACCAACCAATGGGAGACCTACATCTCCTCCCATACAATGCTTCAAATGGGGCCATGTCGATACTGGAGTGATAGCTATTATTGTATGAAAACTCTGCCAACGGTAAGAAGCTATCCCAATGGCCACCAAACTCTATTACACACGCACGAAGCATATCCTCCAACACTTGAATCGTTCGCTTCAGATCTGACCTGACCATCGGTCTGAGGGTGAAATGGCAGTGCTAAGGTCCAACCTAGTACCTAATTCAGCATGCAATGTTCTCCAAAACTTAGAAGTAAACTGCGTACCTCTATCTGATATGATTGAGAGTGGAAAACTCCATGCACCGAACGATTTCTGAGATGTAGATCTTGGCTAACTTCTCTGCATTGTAGGTCACCTTTGACAGGAATGAAGTGAGCAGACTTAGTTAACCTATCAACAATCACCCAAATAGAGTCATACTTACCCAATGTCTTTGGAAGACCAACCACAAAGTCCATTGCGATTCTCTCCCCTTCCATTCAGGAATGGGCATTCTCTGAAGTGTTTCCTCCGGGCCTCTGGTGTTCATACTTCACTTGTTGACAATTTGGACATTTGGCAACAAACTCAACATATCTCGCTTCATTTCTACTACCCCACCAGAAGTGTTGCTTTAGGTCGCGGTACATCTTGGTTGCACCAGGATGTATCGAATATCCGGAACTATGAGCCTCTGTCAGAATAGTGGCGATCAAATCATCGATGCGGGGTACACATACCCTCCCTTAATCCCTCAAAACACCTTCCTCACATCGATTGTTGCTTCTTTAGCCTCTCCTTGTAGCACTTTATCTCGAATTCGCCTTAGTTTTCATCATCAAACTGTTTCCCCTTAATCTGATCAAGGAAAGAGGATTTTGCCTCTACCACAAGCTAACAATCCTCCCTTCTCGTTTATTTCTAACCTCATAAGGTCATTAGCCAAAAATCTGCACTTCTCTAGCCAATGGGCGTCTAGAAGCTTGCAAATGAGCTAGACTTCCCATGCTTCCGGCCTTCCTACTCAAAGCATCTGCTACAAACATTAGCCTTCCCCCCGGATGATACAAAATAGTGATGTCGTAGTCCTTCAGTAGTTCCATCCATCTCCCTCTGTCTCAAGTTCAAGTCTTTCTGAGTGAAGACATACTGTAGGCTACGATGGTCCGTTATAGACTTCACACTTAACCCCATACAAATAGTGTCTCCATTGCTTTAGTGCAAATACTACTACCGCGGCCAACTCCAAATCATGGGTCGGATAGTTACGTTCATGCACTTTTAATTGTCTTGAAGCATAAGCAATCACATTCTTCTCTTGCATTAGCACTGCACCCAACCCAGAATAGGATGCATCACAGTAAACAATGAAGTTTTTCCCCTCTACCGGCAAGGTGAGGATAGGTGCGGTAGTCAACAAAGTCTTGAGCTTCTGAAAGCTCTCCTCACACTCATCCGACCATACAAATGGGACGTTTTGCTTAGTCAAGTTCGTCAATTGGGAAGCAATGGAAGAGAATCCCTTGACGAATCGGCGGTAGTAGCTAGCTAACCCCACAAAACTCCCTTATTTCTGACACGTTTGTAGGTCTTACCCAATTCTTCACTGTCTCAATCTTAGATGGATCCACCATCACTCCATCCTTAGAAACCACGTGCCCCAAGAAGGACACTGAATCTAGCCAAAACTCACACTTGGAGAATTTCGCATAAAGCTTTTTCTTCCTCAACAACTCTAACACCATTCTCAAATGCTCCTCATGTTCCTTCTTACTTTTGGAGTATATCAGTATATCATCAATAAACACAATCACAAAGAGGTCCAAGTATGGCTTGAAAATCCCGTTCATCAAGCTCATGAAGGCGGCGGGGGCATTCGTAAGACCAAATGACATTACCACAAATTCATAATGCCCATACCTAGTTCGAAAAGCAGTCTTTGGCACATCCGTTGCTCGTATTTTCAATTGGTGATAACCGGACCTCAAGTCAATCTTTGAGAAGACACAAGCACCTTGTAACTGATCGAACAAGTCATCAATGCGAGGAATGGGGTACTTGTTCTTAATAGTTACTTTGTTCAACTGTCGGTAATCTATGCACATTCGGAAACTCCCATCCTTCTTCTTCACAAAAGCACCGGAGCACCCCAAGGAGATGCACTTGGTCTAATGAAGCCTTTGCTCAACAACTCTTGAAGTTGTGCCTTTAACTCTCTTAATTCGGCGGGAGCCATTCTATACGGGGGTATAGAAATGGGGCGAGTACCGGGTTCCAAATCAATGCAGAAGTCTATATCCCTATCTGGTGGCATACCGGGAAGATCTGCAGGGAACACATCCAAAAACTCACAGACCACTGAAACCGACTCGATCGAAGGTACTTGGGTAGTGTCATCCTTGAGATGTGCCAAGAAAGCTAGACAACCCTTACTAACCATCTTCTGAGCACGAATAAAAGACGATGCGAACTGGTTTGGAAGTGTAGTCGCCTCCCACACTAACGGATCTGCCCCAGGCTTGGCTAACGTCACTGTTTTAGCATTACAATCCAAAATCACAAAATTTGGAGAAAGCCAAGTCATACCCAGAATTATATCAAAGTCACCCATTTCTAAAATAACCAAATCTACATAAGTGTTGCTCCCCACAAAATTCACCAAACAAGACCTATAGACCTTTTCAACTATCACAGACTCACCCACCGGAGTAGAAACACGAATAGGCATGTCAAGTAATTCACAATGTAAATTTAGACCATTAGCAAATGAGGAAGATACATATGAAAACGTGGAGCCAGGGTCAAATAATACAGATGCCATGCAATCACAAACCAAGAGATTACCTGTGATAACAGCATCAGACGCCTCCGCTTCAGACCTCCCAGGGAAAGCATAACAATGGGCCCCATTATTTGTCTGTCCGTTGCCCCTACCATGTTGTGTAGTAGTGCTCCGTTTTGCCCATCACCTCTGCCGTTTTGGTGACCGCCATTACCTCGACCACCACCGTCCTCCGAAAAACGGCCTCTACCATGACCACCCCTACCTCTAGCTAGTGGGGGCTCTGTAACTCTGTTTTGGACAATTCCTCCTAATATGTCCAATCTCCCCACATCCATAGCACTCTCTGGAATCGGGCATAGGTCTCTCGGAGTAGTGTTGATCGTTCTGAGGTGGACCCCCAACTACTGTCTGTAGTGAAGACTGTATTGGTCGAACTGAGTGACCTCCGGAGTTCTGTCCTCTAGAGTAGGAACCATTAAACTCACCTCCCCTTCGAATCTCTTTGATGTCGATGTCGTGGTGAAGTCATCTGGCTTCACTCCTTCACCTCTATCACAAAGTCTACCACCTCTTGGAAGGATGTTGCTGTTGCCGCTATCTGTAAGGCTGAAATCCGCAATTCTGACCTCAACCCCTTCACAAAACGGCGGATCCGTTCTTGTGGACTGAAACAGAGTTGGGTGGGCTATCTGGATAGTGCGCGAAATTTAGCCTCGTATGCATTAACCGTCATTCTACTTGCTCCAGACTCAAGAACTCATCCCTCTTTCTATCTCTCAAAGTCCTTGGGATATACTTCTCCATAAATAGGGTAGAGAATGATTCCCCAAGTCATTGGTGGTGCCTCTGTTGGTTGACACTCAACATGTGAACGCCACCACATTTTGGCATTCCCTTGGAACTGATAGCTCACGAACTCGACACCAAACCTCTCTACTATCCCCATTTTGTGTAGTAGCTCATGACAATCAACCAGAAAATCATAAGCATCCTCAGATTCTGCACCCTTGAAGGTTGGAGGTTTCAATTTCAAGAACTTGCTGAAAAGTTCATGCTGATCGTTTGTCATAATAGGCCCAGTAGTCAGACGTGGAAATGTGCCTATTCCCAATGTTGCATCCATGCGGGGAGCCATAGTAGCCGCATGTCGTATCTCTGAAACCGGAGGTGTTGGTGCAGAAACCACTGGAGGTGCTTGACCCTGATCAGACAACCCGCTAAGATAAGCAAGTACTTGGTTGATCATCTCTGGGGTAGGTTGGGGTGGCATTTCCTCATTCTGCCCTTGTTCAGTTTCCCCTTCCTCACCCTCTCTAAACTACTCCTCAGTCGGTGGAGGAGTCCCGCCCTAGCATCAGATGGGCTAGGGGCTCGTCCTCTCCTCTAGAGGACGTCCTCCCACGACCTCTCCCACGGCCTCTTGCCGTTGTTCTTCCTCGAGCCACAGCCCCAGTGGCGGGAGCTAGCTCGGTAGTTCCTGTCTTTCCGTTGTCGCTGGCTGGGCGGTCGTTGCTCTAGTTCTAACCATCTGCGAAATAGAATGAAGATGGTCAGATACCAATTTGTATCATCTAGATACCAATTGGACTCAAGTAGTAGCACGAAAGAAAGAATGAAAAGAATGGAATTTTCCTAAAGTCTTATAGCCTCCCAAAGAAAAGTAAAGGGCGTCCCCCTACCGTTCTTTAAGACTCTACTAGACCTATCCTTGTGTGATGAGACCAATGAACCTAATGCTCTGATACCAAGTCTGTCACGACCCAAATCGGGGAGCGACGGGGCACCACATTTACCCTCCGAGTGAGCGAACCAACCCGTCTAACCTTAACATTTCAAGATATTTCATCAGAAAATAATGCGGAAGACTTTTAAATCATTAATAAAACAACTCAAAAACTATTATTAATATTCCCAAAATCTGGGAAGTCATCACCACAAGAACATCTATGATCAAATTACTAAACTAAACTATCTAAGAATGTCTAAAAAGCAAAATACTAAAAAGCTAGTCCATTGCCGGAAGTTCAAGGCATCAAGACTTGAAGAAGGAGACCCAGTCCAAGCTAACGCATTAGCTCACCCTGAATTTCCGATGAAGTGAAGACTGGCTTGATCTACTGCTGAGTCGAAGTTGACGGAACGTTTGCTGCATAACACAAATAACAAGAGGAAAACATAAAAGTAGGGGGTCAGTACAACCACACGTACTGAGTAGATATCATCGGTTAACTCAAAATAGGGAACAATATATATCAATAACAATGTAAATCCACTAAAATACTTAACATGTAGCAATAGCAATTACTTATCATTAACAATTTCCGTCAAGTTCACACATGAGGACTCAAGCCTCAATACCATACTCATTTGGAGTTAAGTTCATTAGATTGAGTATATTCATTATCTTTCAAGATTCATTATCTTTCTTCCTCTTGTGTCGGTACGTGACACTCGCTCCTCATATTCTATCCTGGTGTCGGAACGTGACACTCCGATCCTCATATTCATTCTATCCTGGTACCGGAACGTGGCACCCGATCCTCATATTCTATCCTGGTGTCGGAACGTGACACTCCGATCCTCATATTCATTCTATCCTGGTACCGGAACGTGGCACCCGATCCATATTCTATCCTGGTGTCGGAACGTGACACTCCGATCCTCATATTCATTCTATCCTGGGTACCGGAACGTGGCACCCGATCCTCATATTCTATCTATCCTGGTACCGGAACGTGGCACCCGATCCCCTAATTCATCAAGCCTTCTTTCACACTAAGGCATCCTCATTCTCATTATATAATATATCAAGCCTTCTATCATACTAAGGCATCATCAATCTTATTATATAATATATCAAGTGAATTAGGGTTCTTTCAATATTTGGGATTCAATAACTTCGTCATGCTTGTTAATTAATCACAATCTCATAATCATAATCATGCAAGCATACAATTTAAGCACATAGACAGGTTTACAACATCATCAATACATATCATGCACTATCAAGAGTTCACTATGATTATCGTAACATAAAACCATAACCTACCTCCACCGAAGAATTGGAATCAACAAGAAATCTCCCAAGCTCTCTTCTTCTCGTCCAATCTCCCTCAATCGTTTCTCTCTTTCTTGCTGTTCTTTCTCTTTTGTTTTATTCAAACCCTCTTTCCTTTACCCTAATTAATCATATAATTAAGTGTGAAAAAGGACAATAAAACCCCACTAATTCACTTAAGGTTACCCCTTTTAACCCCTAAGTAATTAGACTTATTAATGTTACCCCTCAATCTTTATAATTAAGGAAAGAATAGTCAAAAACGACCCTTAAAACGTGTGGAGAAATCCTATTTTGCCTGGGACTGCGTGACCTGTGACGGGCCGTCGTGGGTGCGACGGTCCGTCACCCAGGCCGTCGTGTCCTCCCCAAACTCCAGGTGGCTGTGACGGCCCGTCACACCTGTGACGGTCCGTCCTGCACCTCCGTCATGACGGTCAGAAACTCGTTTTCTTGCACCAATTTCTCAAAAGTTGAAGTGTTTTGCAACGGGACTCACGACGGTTCGTCGTGGATGTGACGGTACGTCCTGCAGGTCCGTCACAATTTACAGAGAGTCGATTTTCAGTACCCGATTTTCAAAATTCTAAGTGCCATGGGACGGAACACCCACGACGGTCCGTCGAGCCTGTGACGGTCCGTCGTTGGGTCCGTGGTTTCAGCCAGTTTTTCCAGAATTTGTTCTGCTGCTCAAAACGACTAAACAGGTCGTTACAATTACTCTTCTCGATTCTTGTGGGTTGTACCAGCTCTCTATTCCAACGTTCTCATATCTCTTCTTCTCATACAAGATGTGTCAGTCAACCAAGGTAACAACTCCTTTCTTTTCCCTTCCTTTATTCATTACTAATGAAGTCGACTCGAAGTAATTTGGATATCTTAGAAGATTAATAAAACAAGCATGAAAGGTTTAAAATACACTAAAATGAAAATTAAGCAAGAGGTGACTACATTTTAAATAATTAATAGGCTAGCCTTTTCGTCGTTTTAGCTCAAGGTTATTATTGTAACTAGCTTAGCTTTGTTTATCTACTACTAGTTTCTGAAACATGCGTTGCACGTTTGTCCCCTACAATTATTATAAAGTTGAATTATTATTTAGAATATTGAAATTAGAAATATTAATTTTACCAATTTATATTTTATTCATTAAATAAAATTCATAATAATCGAATAGTACATTGACTATCAAGCAAGAAATATGGAAAAATAATTATATTACTATAGCATCTATAATATGAATATATCTATATGACTTATCCTTAATAATCTCTCATTAAGCTCTATATTAGTTAATACACAAATATGTAGCTACTTAAAGAAACTATATTAGTAAAGAAAGATAAAAGTAAATAAATATTATAAAATTACATTTAAAAACGAATCTAAATGTCATAAATTAGTAATTTGAGCACTAATAAAAATAGGCTTATAACATTCATAATTTCAGAGAAGATTATATTAAAGAAGTATAAATCGATAAAGAATACAAAAAAATTAAACAGATAAGAATAAATACAACATTCATATCCTTCTTAAGATTTTTATTACAACAATATATATAGTAAAAAGAAATACACAAGGAGTAGAGTTTTTTTCTCCTGTAACAAAAAAAAAAATCTAAAATAGTAAAGATAAAATTTATGATACAAAATATCATTTTAATGAGGATCAACAAATATTAATATTTCAAAACAAAAAAAAAAGTACCTGAAAATTGCATAATGATTCACATCAACACTAGGCAAGTGGTAAAGAAAAATTATTTTTTCATGATACATATATATAGCTAAAGATTGATTGGATAAGTGAAAAGGTGAAGAGTTGTTTCAGCTAATTTTCAGAAGTTAAGTGATCTTAGACATGGGGTAGAGGAAAGGTGATTGCTTTTACTAATAATTCAATACATTTAATTATACTAACTAAAGAGAGAGGATAACAAATTTAATCACATTAATTATAGAAAAAGAATAGATAATATTTATTTTTTTAAAAAAAATAATTTCTAACAATTTCCTATAAAATAATTTCTAACAATTTTCTATAAAATATTTTTGTCTTTCAAAGTTTGTCCTTACACCTTCCTATTTAATGTATTGAGTATAATATAATATAATTATTACTTAGTATAAAAATAAATAGAATTTAAACCATGGTGTCTAGATGCATGTATTTAAATATGATTCCATAATATTAAATTAATTATATATTAATATTTAATTTAATTTGGGGATAAAATAAGGGCAAAATGATAATTCAACTTTTAAGCTAGGAGCTTCCCACTTATAATAATACTAGTTCTCGGAACGTATGTTGCATGTTTATTCATACAGTTATTATATAGAAAATATTGAATTTAAAAAATATTAGTTTTACCAATTTACATTTTATTCATTAAATAAAATTTATAATAATCGAATATTACATTGACTATCAAGCAAGAAATATGGAAAAATAATAATATTACTATAGCATCTAATAATATAAATATATTTATATGATTTATCCTTAATAATCTCTCATTACGCTCCATATACTAAGTAAACAGATATGCATCTACTTAAAGAAACTATATCAGTAAGGAAAGGATAGAAGAAAAAAATATTATAAAAGTACATTTAAAAATGAATATAAAACTCATAAATTAGTAATTTCAGCAATAATAAAAAATTACATAACATTCATAATTTCATAGTAGATTAAATTAAAGAAGTATAAATCGATAAAGAATGCAACAAAAATAAACAAATAAGAACAAATACAACATTCATACTCTTCATAAGACTTTAATTATAACCATATATATAGTAAAAAGAAATACATAAGTAGTAAAGTTCTTGATGATACCTCTCCCGTAACAACAAAAAACATCTAAAATGATAAAGATAAAACTATGATACAAAATATTATTCTAATTTGGTTCAAACAAATATTAATATTTAAAACAAAAAAAGTACATGAAAATTGCCTAATGAATCACATCAACAAGAGGTGAATAGTTATTTAAGATAATTTTTAGAAGTTAGTGATCTTAGACATGGGGG